>CABFPE010000201.1:950171-962057 GCA_900660155.1 Hofstenia miamia | reverse complement strand
TTCCCCCCAACAACAATAATGATAAACTAGCCCGATAGACAAATTATATAGTATGATATATGTGATCATTATAAGCAAAGTGTAGAATAAATTACATTTTTGTCTTGTCTTAAACACATATGTGGGTTTTACCACGTATGTTTATTAAATATTATTATTAATATTTATTTTTTATTTGGAAATATTTTTCGATTCCACTTTTTAAACAAGTATGTAAATGTGGGAAATTAATACATATAAAGTAAGTTAATGTGGGAAAGTAATACTAAAGAAAATGTAAGGTAATGTGGGAAAGTAATACATGTAAAGTAAATTAATGTGGGAAAGCAATACTAAAAAAAAGTAAGCTAATGTGGGAAAGTAAAACTAAAAATGTAAGGTAATGTGGGAAAGTAAACACTAAAAAAATGTAAGGTAATGTGGGAAATTAGATCACATAAATAACACAAAAACTAGTAAAAGTGTATCATTACGTCAGTAAAACACCCCCGACAATATCCACGACGTCTCAGGTCAAAGGACACCCCTCTCGACCAATCAGAAAAAAGTGTAACAGGCTGGACTTCACCTCTTGAGCAATCAGAAAAAAGTGTAACGGGAAGGACTCCACCTCTCAACCAATCAGAAAAAAGTGTAACGGGAAGGACTCGCATCTATACTACTATTGTTATCATATCATATATTTTGATAAAATGTATTGCTCAACCTATTCATTGCATTCAACCCTCATGGGAGAAAACTTTGTTATCAATGTTTGACAAGCAATGGTATGTTGAATATTTAGTGGTAGTTGATCGATTAATAATGAAAAAATATTCCAAAAATAAAACATTAATTTTACTTGAAGTTCTTGATATTGTTGCAGAGGCAAAGAAATGTTTATACAATTCATTTAAAATTGATTTAATTCTAGTTCATTTAATTTATTGGGAATCTGATGCAATTCATGTGACATGGGAAGTTGAAATGGGTATACAATTAGAAAGTTTTGAGACATTATGATATTGCCCATTTATACACAGAAGTTGGTGTAATCAGTGGGAAAGGTGGGAATGTTGGGACAGCAGATTTTTTTGCATTACAACCAAATTATATAGGTTGTGGAGTGATAAGAATCAACACTTCTGACAACAGACTTTTAGGACTAACAATGGCCCATGAAATTGGGCATTCGCTTAATATATCACATGATACTTCTGTAGACTGCCAAGAGTATAACTGTGTAATGGGAGCAGACCACCACATTTGGGCAGATTCAAAATGTTGGTCTCTATGTTCTCAGATGTCTATGCTTAAATACCTCAGTGGATGGCAAAGCTCATATCTCTCTGATACTCCCTCATTCTCACTCAATTTCTGTGGGAATAGTATTGTTGAATACAATGAGGATTGTGAGAGTGGATCTCGATGTAATAATAACTGCTTTGACAGAAAGACTTGCAAATACAAAAACAAGGGAGCATCTTGTTGGTTTAGAATTACCCGTACAAGTTGTTCAGGAAAATCTGTAAAGTGTCAAAGACCACCCTTTCCAAAATTTTGAATTCTTCATGATTAGTTACCAAAAAGAACAAATCATAAACCATTACACAAAAATTACATTGCTCAATAATTTATCATATTAAGAATATAATTATTTTTGTCTGTGTTAATGAATATTTTTAGTTACTTATTATACTGAAACTGTTTAAACAATTAATAATGATCTTATGTAAATATAATACTTTTTTTAAATACCTACTGCATTATTATTATTAAAATTACATGACATTTACCAATGTGGATAAATTTTACAAGTAAGAAATTATTTACAATTATAAACACTATTTACATGATGAAATTCTCATAACTAATCAAAATAATAAATATATGTTTACTATAAAACATTTTCTTTGTTCAAAAATGTTTGTTTTTTCTTCCTTATAGGCATGAAGTTAGGCATTTGCGCATGTGTGTAATTGTAAAGCTTTGGCGAATTTTCACTTCTTTTGAGAGGTTTTAAACATTTCCTTGAACCACTTTCACTGAACTATTAACCTTATCTGTGTGTTGTACCCATTGATAATCTCCTGGAAGTTGTGTGAATTTAGTGAAATTGAAGTTCCACTTTTTGGGTGCAGCTTCTATGTGATCATTTGACATCACCAATGCATGTTGTTGCTGTAATTGAATCTGATCCACTATTTCAAAGAGATTCCTTCAAACCGTATCTCAAGTCTCAATCATTATTTGTATGCTGCAAAATGAGTGACACTGAGATCAATATAAATTTCTGCATGGGAATGCAAGTAGAATTTTCAATTACAGCAATAATTATTTTCTGCTTCTTTTAAAATATACAACATTATTTATATAATAAATAGTGCACAACAATAGTTACAATGCTCTAAATGCAATGTTTGTAACCTAGAAATCATAGAAAAGCATGACTTGCATATCTTGTAAATCATCTATGCAGTGGACTCCAAAATGTACATTGTTTAATATTGGGATTTTAAATAGCTTAAAACAAGTATGTAAAAATTTGTTATCATTTTCAACCATTGTGTCAGAAATGGTCAAAAAGAATATTTAATGATAAATCTTTTTAACAAGCTTGACATTGAAGCCTCATTAATTCAATTAGAAAGTATTTGCTCAAATAGATTAGATAAAACAAAAAAAATTGGAAAAAATTGAAATGCAATGGAAAATCATTACAGAAACTGCTGAACGTACTTTTAATGAAGTTAAGATGCTAAGGGCCTCTTGCATTCAAATTTTACAAATAATAACATCCATATAGATGGTATTCCTGAACCTAGTAATGTTAAACTTCATGAAAGATTAAATTCTGATTTTAAATCCATTCAGTGTACTTTTGATCATCTTAATGAAAGCAATTTATGTATTCAAAACCTTCATCACTGTGGAAAATTAAATCATTCTCAACAAGATCTAGGAGTATTGAAAGCTTATTTATTAACATCATTCCATAGCAAAGCTTTTATTTCTCATGATTTATCTGGCAATGAACTAATCACAAGAAATGCAATACTTAAAAAGCATTGAGAATTGTTAAATAGTGGTGTGCTTCCAAATTCATTGAAAATCCAAAACAATACCCTTTACAAGGGTAATGCTCCAATATCTATTAACTCATTATGACTAACTCCAAAGCATGAGAAGTGTAATTCATCAATTATCATTTGCAATACTCAAAGCCTCCTTCATTTATCAAGATGCCTTAGTTATGTGAATTTTTTACAATCAAGCTTACCTGATATAATTTGAATTTCAGAATCCTGGCTTAACTCTTCTTTGTCAAATGAATACATTTTCCCAGGGACTTCATATAAAATACTTTGTAGATCCAATTGGCAAAAAATGAGCATGGCAGAGTACTTATTGCTTCAAATTCTAGTTGCTTAAGATTTCAATCTGTCCAAATGGATTTTAATCCTTCATTTGCAAGAACAACAATTATTATGCTACAACATATTTCTTACCTTCTTGTGTGCTTATATAATCCTCCTAAAAATAGTAGATATCATGTTCAGCCAAATGATCTCAAAGTATATCTTCAAGAATGTTATAGATATTTCAGCTAAATCACCATGCACAAAACACATGATTTTAGTAGGAGATTTCAACTTGCCAAATGTTAATTGGCCTTCATTGGCATCAAATGAACCATATGAAAACAAGATTCTAGATATACTAATTGATTATTCACTAATTCAGTTTATTTATTTTCCCACCCATAAATGTGGAAATATACTAGATGTTTTGCTATCAACTGATGATATGTTTAATCTTTCAAGTATTCCACCATCAGATCATCATATATCTGATCATTATTTCATTTCTTTTACGATACCTACTTCAACTCCAATAAATGCATTACTGAAAAAAAATTATTCTTACTCTCACTGTAATATTGCTGCCATGAATTCAATACTTTCTGATCCAAACTTTCTTCCTAACATATCATTATGTGATCCCATACAAGACTGGTATAACAGATTGCTCTCCATGAAAAACTTCCATATTTCTATTCTTCTCTAACAGTACACACTTTAAATGCAATTATGAATGTTTTCTATCTCAAACCAATCAAGAAAAGATGGACATGCTATTCAAATAAGCACAGGATTTTATAGAAATGGACAAGATTACCCTATTTAACTGACTTTTACCTGATAGCAGTAATGCAAATGATGGTTTTAAATTCCTTAGATCTTTGACTGTGTCAGCAGGACTTCCAGCTTCAATTCACATTGAATCTAATATAGCTGAATCTTCATCTGCCAAATTGGAACTATTGTAACATCCTCTACCCGGCATTATCACTGTTGATCCTATGTTACTTTATAACATTGTTGTATATTTATGGGTAGGGATTTACTAACTTAACACTGCTTTAGCTTTTATATAGGTATGATAACTTAGCTTAACAAAATTTAAATATTCACTATTTAGGTGACAACCCATGCAGCATCTCCTCCAATGATCAGTAGTGGGCATCTGCCTGAAGCTGACCTCCACATCCAGTTTCACTTGTTCACCAGGGATCCACTTGGTTGAGTTCCACCTCTCAGCTCATCAATGTAACTTATGTGTACCCTATCCTAGCTCAGTGTATACTCAAGACAAGACAATTCAACTTAGTCTCTTTTTGTGAAAGTGTTTCATGTTAATGCAACCAGACTTGTCACTAGCTGTGGTATTAATATTACATGTAGCCATTACCAAAATATATTGGCTTTAACAAATAGTTTAATATTTAGCAGCTTACTAATTTACATTTAATAATTACTACACAGTCACATTATTGGTCATGTTATAGTCAATAAGTTGGATCTAAAATAATGTAGATATAATTCCTAGGTTTTGGCTCTCCAACCATATTTTGAGTTTATTATATTTAATACATGTAGATGATTATTGGTAGTCAACTAAACAAGAATAAAACCCCTATACCTAACTTAAGTGCACTTTCATGGTCTGGCACAAAGACCCTAGAATTGTACCCATGATGGATCCAGACCACTACTAAACACAACTCATTTATCTTGACATTGTACTAAATATTCAAACCATATAAAGAAAATAATATAAGAATTCCAAATGAATTTCTTTATAAATTGCTTACATTGAATTTAATCTATCTATAGTAGTTCAGAAAAGTACCTGTTGATTCTGAAATTTAAATCATTTATCTGCCAATATGGCAGCTAAAACTAATGGAAGCAACTTTGCCCCCTCTGTTTCAACAAAAATATTATTATTGACAAATACTAATCTCTAATTAATGACACTTGTTCTTACTTGGTTGCATAATACAAATTAATCTAAGCTGATCATATATTTTTACAATGTTTCTTTAATCATAATTGTTTTTGATCTTATCCTTCTTCTTAATCAGCATTAGCAGCTTTAGGTTGAGTTGGATGATGCTACATCATTCTATAAATTTTTGGGTTAAATCCATTGACCTTTCCATTGAATTTCAGTAACAATGCTTTGCAAGTTATGGTGTCATTACTATTTTGTGGTAATATCAAGCTTTTATATCATGGTTTGCTATGCTTCTTTACCATCTCCTCACTTTGAAGTTGATTGGTTACTGCCTTTGTAATTTTATTTATAAATTTTTGTTTATACTCATCATTGTCTTCATTGAATTCTTCATAGTGTACTTGTTTATTTATGTTGTTCAGTGGTGCCTGTAACTCATTTTCTTTTGTTTGTCAAACCTCTATTTTATGTGTTTGAATGTTTTCACAATCCTCATCTTTGTTTAATTGTATTAATCTCAGCTTGTCTTTTTGCTGTTAAAGCTCTTCTGCCTGTATATCATTGTCTTGTATCAGCTGCCTATTTTTACTTTCCAATTGCTGATACATTTTCTCCCATTTCTGATATTGTTCCAAAAACCTTTTATTGGATTCTGACAGTTGTTGTGTGAGTGTTTTGATTTCATGTTGGAATAATTCACTCTGTCTATCTAATTATATTTGCATTTCCATTTTATAATTCACTCTGTCTATCTAATTATATTTGCATTTCCATTTTAAGTTCATTCAGCATATTTTCACTTTGCTGTTCCATCTGTTTAACTTTATCCATCAATTGTTTTATCTTGTTTTTTAACAGTGTCTCTGTTTCTTTGCTCTTCCTTAACATTTCAAAGATTTCTTGGGGAGTCATTTCAGGGGACATGTGTAGTGTTTGTAACACTGTTGCAGGGGACAAATCTGTGTCTTCTGAGTGTGATGTTGAGCATGATGCTCAAGGGGTTACCAATCAGGGGGCTGTCTTTTTGGTGCTACCTTTTCTTCCTTTGTTAGTCATCTTTCAAAATCATTTGTAGTGGCTTCTCTTTCATTTTCAATTCTTGGTTCTCATTGTGATGCACTCTGTTAGGTGTAGATTGAATTTTCATTACCTATTGAGCTATTTTTGTTCTCAAAATCCAGGTGCTTATGATTACATCTCTTGACTAAGAAGTAGTAGTGTTGGGGGTATCCAAGTTGTGTTACTGATTGCATATTAGGCGCCTGTGTTGAATGTAGAAGAAAAAAAATTTGTTCTGAAAAGAAACAACTATCTTAACTCAGAAAAGAAAAAAGAATTTTCTCTCTAGATTCGGCATGTTCTTTTTAGCTGTCATGGTCGCCATGTAGCATCCTCTACCAGGCTTCAACATCCAATGTCTATGTTGTACTATTATAATTAGAATAATACACTAGTGGGTAGGGATGTACTAACTCTAACTGCTCAACTTCTTCATTATTAACTTCATTAACTGTAATTAATCAATGGTATAATGAACAATATTTAGGTGACAAAGCTTCACAGCATCCTTTCCAGTTGTTGGTGATTTTGCATCAGCCTGAGGCTGATCTCCACATCATGTAACCACCACTCTTCTATATTCCAAGTGATTGAGTTCCACTTCTCAGCTCAATAAATTAACTTATGTGTATATTATCCTAGCTTGGTGCATACTCAAGACTCGGCACAACTTGACTTAGTCTCAATTTGTAAAGTGTACTATATACTTGCAACCTCAATTGTTACTAGCTGTTTAGCTAAATATGTGATTAGTCATTACCAAAATATATTGGCTTTAATAAATTAAATAAATATCTAGCAGCTTCCTACCTTACATGTAATAATCAATACCTGCTTGGTCACATTATCAGTCACATTATAGTCCTTAATTTGGATCAAAAATAACAGTTATAAATTCCTATATCAATTTTATTTCAAATTACTTATTGTTAATACATGTAAGAAAGTAATTGATAGTTATCTAAATGGAAATAAGAACTCCTAATCATACCTCTAACATAAGTGCAGGTTCATGGCTTAGCACAAGGAACCTAGAATTGTTCCCATGTTGGGATCCTCACTACTACTGAACACCAACTGTATAACTGAACATTGTATTAGATAATCAAACTGTAATAAGAAAACAAGAATAAGAATTCCAAAGAAATTTTTTTATTAATTGTTACAATGAATTTGAATCTATTTTAGTTAACTTGAAAAAGTACATGTCATTTTCAAATTTAAAATTGTTTGTCTGCCAATATGGCAAAAATAATGGAAGGGAATTCACGGTTGGTACATTTTTTGACTGCTTAAATATCGCAAAACGAACTACAAAAATTCAAAACAACTGCATGAATATTGATATAGAATTTGTAACCATAGTGATTAAAGTAAAATTATTTAACGATTAACCAATTGAAATTACTATTTGTGTTGGAATAAGATTGTGATTTAGTAACGTTTTACAACAAATCATAGCCAATAAACTTAGCATAGATTGACACACATTGAACGGCAGATGCTACAATATTATATGTTCACTAAGAGCTCCCTTTTAAACCATAATATTGAGTAAAATTTTGCCTTTATATAAAATTTTTTATCCTATGATGCTGTCTTTGGTAAATTATGTAGTGAGCTAGGATCAAAACATTTATACGGATACGTATCAGACGAAAATCCCAGATCCAAACCCGTAAAAATGGATTCAAATTATTCATTGTTGTTTAAACGTGTTCTGTATCTAAATAGTCTACTTTCAAATAATAAAGCAGCTCTTTCATTGTATAAGGAAGTGACAATTCCTGTACTTTGGCTGAGTCACTAGATGATCTTTAACTTCATTTAAAGAATGAACAGTAAGTATATTTTGTGTACACTAAGTAATTTGAATGTATCTAAAACAACGACTTAGAAGTTGGCAGCACTTCCACATCAGCCCTGAGCTGGCTGCTATGATGCGTTAGGTTTTTTAATGTGGAACCTTCCCCAGTAGGCCTATAACCACAAAAATAAATAATATTAGTAAAGTATTCAATTTTTTCAAATTTATTGCTAAGCATTAAAAATCTTCACTTGGCGTTTGAGAGGCCTTTGCTTACGTTTTAGCACATTGAACAATCCTTTCCTCCTCTCAATAATTCGTATCTTAGTGATATGAAAAAGGAAAAGCACATGACAACAATAAAACTCTCTGCTATACTGCTCACATGTACATATGAGTCTTTCATCATTTGCAACAATGAGGAATTTATATGTGTTAAATAACCAATGTAAATCATTGAAGTCCTCAATCTCATTATTAATGGCAGCAACAAACATGTTTACTGCTTGCAGCAATGTACAATTGTCTTCTTCATTGTTCAAGACAATAAGGTTGTTGCTAAGTACAAGAACACATGGAGGGTCATGTACCAATCGAAAAGCTTTGTTTTCTATTCTTTTGGCAAATGTTGGAGAATGGGCAACATCGCCATCAATGTCTTCCAAGTTCTTCAAAAAATTTATTAGAGTGTTAACTAACTCGGCAGTGTTTTTTCGAATATGACCTAAACAATAATGGCAAGCAATATGTACGTAGATATTGGAAGAAATTATATTGAAATCCTTATGATATCATATTAATAAAACCTGTATAACGCTTAATTGCAGAATTTTTTCCTTCCAGACCATTGTTTGTGGTCAGAAGCATTTTATCAACTGCAGCCGATCTATGCCACGCATTTCTGCCAGAGCTTTCAATATATGTCTTACTAAAAAACAACAATTTGCGCAATGATGAAGTATAATACTTGAAATATGTGATGAATTGCGGATACGCAGAATATTTTTTGCTCAACAACCGCAAACCTGACATCACAATCTCATTTATAGGCATGAGGCGAAGAAAATTGATATCCCGCTCAAAATCGCGTCTTATTTCCTTAGGCATTTTTTTTCTAATATTTACAATTGCATGTCTATAGCACATCAAACGCATACTGCTAGGGAAAACTGTTCTTACTGCAGAAGTTATGCTCTCAGCACCGTCCGCCATTATGTAGTCTGGAGACAATACATTTCCTGAAAGCTAAAAACATTAGATCTAAAAATTTTCAGTATCACTTACTTGGAATACAAATTCTTTAATCATAGTTAAAGCTGTTATCCAAGTCCTGGTATTTTCTCCACTAGAGCAGAGAACTAAAGCACACAGGTGTAGCTTTCTATTGGCATCATTTACACCTATCGCAGCTACATCATGGCCAAGAGTGTGCAATTTAAATGTAAAATCTATTGACAAGTTGTCTGTTACTGCCAACTTGTCAATAAATATTTCGCGTGTCAATAACACACAACTCCCTTCATTGGTAGAATGCACTTGGTAAATAAAATCATCATCTTCAGAGTGCTTATTATGTAGAAGTGCTTTCAAATCGTCGATGGTGAAAACGCTAGGGGTGGTTGACTTCCTAATTCTAAAATTTTGGTTAACTAAAATTCCAAAGCTAAATAAAACGTATTTCCGTATATTATTAAATGCCACCTATATAAATCGCTGGCTAATTTTTTAGAATTAACACTGTATCCAGCACTTGAAAGCTTTTGACGACGAATATGCAGTAAGTCAGACAGAGTTGTACTCAATAGCAATATATACTCCTGCCGTTTAACTACTGCTACATCATGATCATGTGCATTAACAACCTAAATGACACTCAAGCGACTAATTGATGCAAAACAATACTTTTATTATTCGTTCTTCATCCTTAATGTACTCATTAACCCGTGCAGGACATTTATTCTTTTTCCGATGAATACATTGGTATACAGTTCTGCACCATCCGTTCTTTAAATAGGTTTCCTTCCTCTGAATTGACATGTCTTCCAATTTATTCATGACTATAATGAATCTTATATCTAAAAGCAGTTCATATCTCATCATTAATTCTGATAAGAAGAATAATATAATATAAATGATTTCTAAAAAAGCTTGTTCTTTGTGAAATTTTTAATAAATTAAAGTTATGTCCCTTTTCTTTTGTCCCATACAAGTCTATTGTACACATAATATATAATTGCAATATTCATACAGTCGTTTTGAATTTTTGTAGTTTGTTTTGCGATATTTGCACAGTCGAAAAGTGGCCTGTTTTCCCATTATTATATATAGATTCGTACTTTAACATATTCAATGTTTATTTGTTGTGTAATAATTTTCGTGAGGTTTTTAGATATTTAAGTTTAAAAGCTCGTTTGAGTCATTCAATTTGTTACTATATATTTCTTACAAAATATATTTAAGTTTGAGTGAATACTCCAAGTGGAATGGCAAAGAATAGGTATTTTGCGAAAGACCTTGATCCCGCTAAAGTGTATCTCAGTACCCTCTCAACAATATATCCTGGATTAATGGTTCTAAAAATTTAAAATGAAAGAAAATTTTTTTTGTAGGTTTTCACAGATATTCATCGTTTGTAATTTCTCAGCAAAAATGCTTGTATCAACTTCACACCTAGTTCATTAGCTCCCAAATTTAAAACTACATCTACTAAAGTCCTTTAAAGATGCATAGGCTATGGACTACTTTGTTTTTTTTGAAATTTCATTTAACAACCCACTATACCGGCATGATCCTATATTTTGGGGAATAATCGTTAATATCTCAGTGAATAATGCTTGGATCGACTTCGAACCTAGTTCATTAGCTTCCAAATTAAAAACTACATCTACTAAAGTCCTTTAAAGATGCATAGGCTATGGACTACTTTGTTTTTTTTTGAAATTTCATTTAACAACCCACTATACCGGCATGATCCTATATTTTGGGGAATAATCGTTAATATCTCAGTGAATAATGCTTGGATCGACTTCAAACCTAGTTCATTAGCTTCCAAATTAAAAACTACATCTACTAAATTTCTTTAAAGATTTATAGGATATGGTATAATACCTTTGATTACTATGTACTTAACAATATTATATGGTTATTGAAGTCCAAGACTTTCGAGTTTGCTGTAGCCAAGAAATTAATCAACTATGGAAGGCATTTGCTCTAATAAATGGAATAGGCACTAGTGTAATGCATATGATTAAGAAACTGTTAAAATTGCAACATCATTAATATAAAAAAAATTTTTGGTTACAAACGACGAATATTATTACAAACAGCGTATATATATATATGAAAATGATTATAAATGACGAATATAAATTCTGCATAAATAATAGAAATTAATATATTTATATTTTTGCCACAATGTGTTTGTTTAAAATTTGATTCAACCAAAAAACGTATAGATTTGTAAAAATATATTTTTATATCCTGCAATTTGTTTAATAGATAATAATTGTTTATGAATTCTGTGCTATTGTTCTTAAATATATACCGCATGCTACGAATTTGGTTAATTATGCAAAGTTATCGGTCTACATTAATTATTTTTAAAACTTTTTTACATGTGTTATTGGATTTCTTATCATTTTCTACCATACATTAGTGTTTATTTTGACCGCGTGCACTCCACATTCGCCGGTATACCTGAAATGGCATATAGGCTATTTAAAGGCGTCTGGCGTTTGCAT
>CABFPE010000201.1:916312-936252 GCA_900660155.1 Hofstenia miamia | reverse complement strand
GCTATTGGGATAGAATATCTAAAACAATTAAAGCAGGTTAGTAGCAGTAAAGCACTAATAGAAGCTATTGTATTAAGTCAATACAAATATGCTTGTATAATGTTAATCAACATAAGCTCAGATCAGCAAGCCAGATTAAATAGAGTATTTAACAGGTGTATTCGTACTATGTTTAACAGCAACAAATTCAAGACAGGTGAATCGATACACACTTTATCAGTCCTGTCACCAATCTTCATTACAAAGTTCAGCAGTTTAATTTACACATACAAACCGATTAATAACCACCAAGGCAGTAAGTTCTTAAAAATATACCTGAAACTGAATACTAGATCAAAGAAACTGATAAACAATACTCAAATAAAATCAAAATATTAGAATTTTTCTTTTTCTTCTACAGTCTGCCGAATTTGGAACAAATTGCCGATCAATATTCGGAAAGCACCAAACATAAATCGATTTAAAAAACTGCTGAAGGAAAAACTACTCGCAAATCAATATGAATATGGTTACAACACTAAATCAAATGTTTGGACAAATTACTAGCTGCAAATTATTTTTAATCTGTGTCTTTTTTATTGTATTTTGTCTATTAATTGTTTTTTATTTACTGCTCTGTGTAGCTTTTATTTTTTCTTACTTGTCTATGTTGTATATATTGTTTAATTTTGTAAATACTGTACATATAAGTTGCTTATTGTAAGGTTTGCAATTTTGTAAATATGTACAATAACTAGACAATGTAGGGGAAAAGTTAAATATAGCTATTAAAGTAAAAAAATATATATAATGTAGCATTTTTTTCATGTACATATTTAACTAGACTAAGGAAAATGTTTTTGCCGATCCGATCGGCAGGTTAAACGGCTTAGGTTGGCAACGGCCGTGTCAAAAATTTTTGGACCGGTTTACACCTATGGGCAAAATAACGTATCTTGAAATACGTCGTTCTGCTGGCCAATGAAAAAAATGCATCTTAAGCACCTCATCTTCAGTAATATAAATGAGATTAAACTCGTAAACGGGAATCTCACAAATATAATAATTTTATATTTTCTCCTTAAATTCTGGTAAAACAACGCATCTCGAAATACGTTGTTCTGGCTTCTGATTAGCTGATAAAAATATACACTAGTCTTTTGATTGCTTGGACTTATGTTATCTTTGATTTATTGGATGGTATGCTGTTTTTGTTGTTATAGGTTCACAGCTTTTTAAAAATTTTGTACTGATAGCCAGATCAAAGAAATTGAACACAGGGGCATGTCATTTATGATTGATACTTACAAGAGTGTGGATTTTGTTTCCATCAGTCCTTATTTATGATATGCACAGCAGTATATGCAGGCCCGTGGCTTGCATTTGAAGTTTAGGAGGGCAATTGCCCCGCAAAGTTCAATAAAGTAATCATAGTTTTACACATATTAGATAGTTTCACACTTTTTCATTGAATTTTTTAATAGAATTGCATTTAGTATTATGTATATTTCAACTAAAAGATATTCACTCTAAGTTAGTTACAGAATTTTAGAATTAATACTATGAAGTTTTGTATCCAGGATGCCAAAAGGAAGGGGGGGCACAGTGGACCAACAGGAAGGGCCATGGCTCCCTGCCCCTCCCCTATCCACGGCCCTGAGTATATGATAATAAGGCACGTTGTTTTGCTTTTTATATGTAATGATATTGCTATAAAGCTGTTGTCATAGTTTAGCTTAAATAGCCTGAGTTGTAAGAGAACATGAGAATACCAGTTAACTGATGATATAATTAAAAATATCAGAGTTCTGACTAGCAGAAGAGAGTATGTAAAAGAAAGATAGGCAGATCTTATAAAAATTAATAAATTCTTATTCTGTGTAGCAATAATATCTAGAAAGTAAGAAAAGAATTCACCATAGAAAACATGGAGTATTGGTTTAAGATAAGTGAAGTGAGAACTTTTTTATGCAAAACAATATATTCATCCAAAATTATTATGTATTATAATATTATATATTGTTGTGACATCTAGGACAAAAATGACCTCAGATTTTTATTCAACATGGTTTCATATTGATTAATAGAGGCTGCTATTAGTGAGGACACCATATTGATACTAAAATACGTTTCAAAATTCAATACTTCCCCCTTCATACCGTCCAAAGAAAACACACAATGCATAGTCAACCAATACACTGATTCATAAAAACAAAGATTTCAAATATCAGCGCGGTTGTTCAAAAGTTATTAAAGAATATTAAAGTTTGACACTTTACAGTCAGTTTTTTCAAAGCTATGTTTTTCCGAGGTACGTTGTTTTGACTGGCGGATTCCATTTTGTAAATATGTTTTTTCATATTTTGTTGTATTATTTTTGGCTTTTTTCATAATTCTATTTGCAGCACATATTCTACTACTGTACGTTTTAGATATAATTCATATGTAGAAAAGAATGAAATGCGAGAACAAATAACGTAAAGCTGTCAGGAATCGTTGTGCACAATAAACAAAATATATTAATATACTTTCTGCTGTTAAAAAACACATAAAGTATGAGTAGTTCGTGTAACCGTTTCTGTAACACAATACAAAAGTTAATGATTTTATAATCACTGATGTTAGGCCACTTATGCAAATCATACTTTAAAAAATAGAATCAATTTTATCGACTCATAAGTCTCTCTTTGATTGGAATTCAGGTAGGCAGAGACTCCTAAACTCTGAAATTTCAAGTATTGAAACTTTCTGGCTTCCTTGTCTCCAATTCACATGACAATGAACAACCCTGAAATAACTTTACAATACACGAGCATTATATGTATGTTTGTTCAAAAAAATTGGAACAATTCAAAGTTTGTTTGCCTTTGCAATCATATTCTAACGGCATTATTAACCCTAGAAGTACCAATTAAGTCAAAGTTGACTCAAATTAAAATTTTGTTTACATATGTATGTATTCATTAAAAACAACAGCAGGTATATACACCTCCAAAAATATTGATAATCTATTTGAATTTCCCTAGATAAAATTTTTTTCATTCTTTTATATAATTTTTTAATTGAAACGCTACATGTAAAATGAATCTTAAGGAGTAATGGTATTTCTAGTGTTAAGAATATTCCATCTCATCAATGTACCAATATGAATTTCAGTTTGCCTCATGTTAAGATTTTGTTCTGTGACTAATGAGAATGTATCCCTTTGAACCGGAAAATGGCGCTCTTGTCAATTGATCATAGAAATAGCTTATCCCAATGCCTCCCTTGTGCCTCAATCTTAATTTCTGAAAGATTTATTAAAATGGATTTATGCGAGCTTGAAATGTATGAAATCAATGCTTACATAATCAATCCTGAACCAGCCATCTGATGATCCTGCAGACCACAGAGGGACAGGAGTTAGGCACATATTTTAAAAATAATTTGCTATTGCAGAATAGTGCAAAATATTTTATAAAAAGTTTTGAAATATAATAGATCATTNATTGATAATCTATTTGAATTTCCCTAGATAAAATTTTTTTCATTCTTTTATATAATTTTTTAATTGAAACGCTACATGTAAAATGAATCTTAAGGAGTAATGGTATTTCTAGTGTTAAGAATATTCCATCTCATCAATGTACCAATATGAATTTCAGTTTGCCTCATGTTAAGATTTTGTTCTGTGACTAATGAGAATGTATCCCTTTGAACCGGAAAATGGCGCTCTTGTCAATTGATCATAGAAATAGCTTATCCCAATGCCTCCCTTGTGCCTCAATCTTAATTTCTGAAAGATTTATTAAAATGGATTTATGCGAGCTTGAAATGTATGAAATCAATGCTTACATAATCAATCCTGAACCAGCCATCTGATGATCCTGCAGACCACAGAGGGACAGGAGTTAGGCACATATTTTAAAAATAATTTGCTATTGCAGAATAGTGCAAAATATTTTATAAAAAGTTTTGAAATATAATAGATCATTTAGAAATGTGAGATAATCATATGCTCTTCTAAAACTCAATTTAGATTTGATAGTGCCCAACTTTAATAGGTAAAAATTTAAAATTTTTTTAGCAAGGGTAATTAAATGGACCTAATTGTCTTCAACAAAATAGGCGTTCCTAAGGTATCTTATACCGGATTTGGGCCTAAGATTGGCACTCATGTTCATATCTTTGAAAGACACTGCTTAGATAAGTTTTCTACTCTCATGCTTATATGGTAGTACAGTACAATATTTTTTGAGAGTTCTCTCTACACTACCATCAGGGAAAGTGTCATATTTTAGAACTGAAACTTAAATTGGAAATAAGTAAATAAGTAGATTCGCAGAAATATTTCCACCTTTGAGAATAGTGGTGATTGACTGTAAGATAATACACTATTTTTTTTCAGATGATTTGTGTACGTTGCATAGAAAATTTGGATTAGCATGCTCACAATTAGGTTTGAATCCAATTAGACAATTCTAGAATTTTGATATTGGATTGGATTATATTGGAAAGAAAGAATTTGTACAATGCACAAGCTTGAATTTATTACTTGGTTCTGCTGTACTGTGCTTGTTGTTTGACAAAACCTTGTTTTGGTGTTGTGTTGGTTTTTGTGGTATTTGTACATTGACACTGATTATTACCTCAATATATCTTGATACAACATTTATTTGATTATAAAATTAATAAAAACAGAATGAAACCTATTAAGAAACTTATAATTCCCACTAATACTATTACTTGAGTAATTTTAGGGAAGAACTCAAACATTTTATGAACATCTTGTCAGTACATATTTAAACATTTTGGTTAAATCGGATCTTTGATACGAATTTCAATCTATTTAGGTACTCAGGCGCAGAATTTAGAAAATGTATTTACATGTACAAAACATGTACAAAACATGTATGCGTATTTCTTATGTAATTAAATCATTGTTGTAAATGCATACTAATAAAATACAATGTACATGTATTTCAAAAATTAAATATAGAACTTCTTAGAAGGTAGATGCCTTAAATGCAGAAATTTCATCAGAAAATGCCTTTAAAACTTGTAAGCAAATTAGAGGTATATATGAAATACAATGTGAGGGAGACATTTATGTCAAAGGGAACCCTTAGATTGTCAGGTCATAATATGCCGTCAAACTGCGTAGCTATCGTGAAGTAACACAATAAACCGTTCACTAAAACATATGAAGTCGACAATAAACTACGTAACTAAGCAACAATGTTTTGAAGTTTATGGAAAATGAAAGAAAAACATTCAACAGCTGAAAAGAAAAAATTATGTGTAAAAAAGAAAAAAGGAAAAGGCATTTAAAGGTCTACGTTTAACGATGATCCAGATAAATATATTCTAATTTTATCAACATGTGCTACTCTTAAGTAAATATGAACACACATGCACTTGTAAACTAATCATTAAAATTAATAGCAAGTTTATACACCAATTACTCTATCCTTTGCAATGTCCAATGACTTAGATCACTTACCCTCACTAATTGAATACCATCTCAATAAGGATGACAATGTCTCTCTTATAGATGCAGAAATTGACAAAAAGATCAAATTGAAGGAATTGCACTTGATTTCGAAATCTCTTCAGCAGAAATTGCACACGAGCAGTTTAAGTGACAAATCAATTGTTCATTTTATTGGACCAAATGGAATTGGACTAATCGCGGTTTATTGTGGGTTGCTGTATAACAATTGGATTCCAGTTGGAAGTAACTATACTTCTCCACTCCCTGAACTTATCCGAAGCATTGATGCTACAGACTCACAGGGCTTAGTCATTTCTAGAGATTTATGGGGAAAATATAAAAATGAACTGAACTGTCCTAAGCTCAGAATAGTTTTTGTCTTTGAAGTTTGTGAAAGCAAAGGTATTGACATAGAAATTGAAAAAATTGAATTTGATGGCGTTGAAATTGAGAGAGAAAACTTAGAAGATGTAAGCATCATGTACATGACATCAGGCAGTACAGGAAGGCCAAAGGCGATAATGATTGATCACAAACCCTTATTTGAAGCATATAAACGTGATTCACGGCCATCATGTTCAATAAATTGTCAGCCATTCTGCAATATTGGCGGGAATTATGTGTTTTGGGGATCTATGATAACATCAACAACATTTATTATTTTAAATGAATTTACACCTAAAAAATATCTGGATGTTTACGTTAAATACAGAGGGAATCAACTCTTCGGAACTTCTGCAATAATGAATTCACTTTCTAAGTTTCCTGAATTGAGTGATTACAATTTTTCATCTACTAAAGTGATTGGAGTTGTAGGGTCAAAACCAGATGTTAATGCAATTAAATTCATTAAAGAAACAACCAATATTCCTGATCGTGCAGTTTTTACAACTTCCTATGCATCAAGTGAAGCAATCATTGCTTATTCTACTACCTGTTCTATAAATAACATTCCAGAACGTCTTCAGGAATGTAAGGATCTTGTACAATGCAAGATAGTTGATCTTAGGACAAACGAAGAACTCCAATCAAATAAAGTGGGAGAGATCTGTGTAAAGACTCCCTATGTCATGAAAGGGTATTACAAAGATAAAGCAAAAACAGATGCAGTTTTGACTGCTGATGGGTGGTATCATATGGGTGACCTAGGAAGCTTGGATGAGAATAACAAACTGCTAGTAGTTGGCCGCTTGAAGGAAGTTATCAAATTCCGAGGATACTCAGTGCATGCCTCTGAATTAGAATTTATTTTGCAAAATCATGAAAGTGTTGCTCTTTGTGCGGTGATTGATGAACCACATGATGAGCATGAGGAAATACCTGTGGCGTTTGTTGTTAGGAAACAAGAAGTAACTGAGGAAGAACTCCTTGGGTATGTGAATGCAAATGTTACACAATACAAAAGACTTCACAAAGTCTATTTCATAGAAGAAATGCCTTTCAATGATGGTATGAAAATCAATAAGCCGGCATTGAAGTTGATATTGCAAAGAATATTAAAATATTTGTAAATTGATGTTTACTGAAAAAAATGTTTAAAAAAATTCATTGCTGCACAGTATAATTTTGATTTAAATAACTATTTTTTAACATTTCATCATGCCTCTCAAAATTGTCTGCAATCTGGACGAAGTATTTAAATGAGAAACAATATAATTTTCCAACTGTGACAGTTTGAAAAAATTTTTACGAATTGATATATTGTGTTTTTTAAGACTACAAGAACGAACTTTATTGATTTATATTTTCTTAATTGGGGGTTGTGACTGCAGCTTGATATTCAAATACAAGCAAAATTTATAAAAAAACTTGAATTTGTAAATTATAACTTTAATAAACACGAATGCAGTAATTATTTAAAAGTTAATATTAACTCATACTAATCCAAATTGCTAATCACTTTAAAAGTGATTGGAGAAAAATACTTAGAAATCATATGAAAATGTTAAGCATAACTAAATCTATTTAGATATTTGTTGCCATGAAAGGAAAATTTTTAATCTGAAAAAAATTTGATAGTGTGTCTAAAAAGTTTCTAAGCCATGGATTGATACAAAATGAGTAGAGTTAATTGAACTAACGAAATCTAAATGGAAGGAATATAAAAAATCTGAAACTGCAAACAATTATAATGCTTATAAAAGTGCACGTAATTTGTGCAATATTTACACACGAAAAGCCTAAAACAAATATTGCTGTTCTGGATATCAAAACATCTCTTCTCAAAAAGGTAGGTGGGACTTTATAAATATTTTATTAAATAGGAAACAAATAAAAAATAAAAAAATGAAAAAAAATAAATTATAAAAGAAAGTTAATCACTAACAAAAAGGTCCTTAGTAACATATTTAATGAAGTATTTTGCAACCTAAGCAATTTTGATGGAGTAAATACTCCCTTTAAAATAAATCAAGTTCAACCTATAGCCCCACCCTTCTCTTTCAGATTCGTTACCATGTTTGAAATTATCAAATCTATTCAATCTTTAAAAGACAAATCTAGTGGTCCCTCCATTATCCCAAATATGTCTCTACAAATTGCTCCAAATATGATAGCTGAGCCACTTTCATGCATCATAAACGCGTGTATTAGACATTTGACTTTTCCTTACTAATTAAAATTGGCAAATATTACTCCATTATTTAAAAAAGATGACCCAAATGATTGTTTGAAGTACAGAACGATTTCTGTTACATTGCCAATTAGTAAGATTTTTGAAAGACTTCTTTTCAATCAAGTTAATGAAAATTTATGTAAACACAATCTGTACTCTCAAAATCAATATGGTGAAACATGGGATCCACATCTGAAAAAACATATATTGCAGTTTGAGTGTGTTCAATTGCAAGTAATTAGATTTATTTGTAATATCAGAGAACAAAAGGAAAACATCATGACCAAGCAGAACCCTTAATTTGTCTGACATAAAAGAACTTTAAGTCCAATTAACATTTTGAATTTTGTTCCAGCTCATTGTGCATAGCATTTTGCAAAATAGTTTTTACCACTGGGCCATATTTCATTTGAGTTTGATACACATTACAAATTTTAAAACATACACCCATTTGAAGTTCATAAATCAGAATATATTGTAGACGAGGCTCTTTGGAAACTGTATTTAGTTCACTGACTAAAACAGGACATGATAGTTTCTCCTCTGTCTTTACCAAACATTGCACATCAGATGCACGTCCTTTGATTTCTTCTCCTCTCACCTTTGGTAAATGCCCACATGCTATGGTTTTAGACAACCACCTAGATTTTTTAACTTGTTTGGTATATGTGGCTTTTCTCACACTTCTTGATAGCCAAAGAGTGAATAAAGTTAAAATAAACACAGATTTATAATTGAGATTCAATGTCTAAACCAATCAAAATAGTGTACAATAACTGATATATTGAAGTGTGAAAGAACAAAAGGTGAGAGTGTATCTGACCTTTAATTATCATTTGAACTTGTAAATCGCGTTTTGTATTGTGTTTTATTCCCTAATACACTGTTCACACACTTTTCTTATCAGTTTCAAATGTAAATAATTATAAAATTTTGTACTTTAATGTTACTTGTATTTTTTCTTGAAGCAAATGCACCTCCATGGTTTAAAATATCATCAATTTCCTTACAAACCAACTAATTAACAATTAGTGTGAATTGCAAAAATTTCCCAAGTATTGTTAAGAAATTAGTTGGTTTGTACAAAAATTGATTAATATTTTAAGCATGGAGAGGTATTTGCTTCAAGAATTAATACAACTATAATTAAAATACATAATTTTATAATTATTTGCTTTTTGAAACTGATAAAAATACCCATGAACAGTGTATTAGGGATAAAACACATTCCAAACACATTTTACAAGTTAAAATAGTTTAGATGGATGGATACACTTTCATCTTTCATTATTTCATTTATTAATACATCAGTGATGATACATTATTTTGATTGGTTTAGACATTGAAGCTTTGTAATAAATCTGTATTAATTTTAACTTTATACACTCTTGGTTTATCAGGAATGATGAGAAAAGCCACGTGTACCAAATAAGTTCAAAAACTATGAGGTTGTCTAAAAGTCAGAGCATGTGTGCATTTACCAAAGGCAAGTGGAAAAGACAGCAACAGGCATGCATCTGATGAGCAATGTTTGGTAATAACAGAGGAGAAATTATCATGTTCTGGAATAGTCAGTGAACTTAACTCAGTTTCAGAAGAACCTCATTATGTACAATACATATCTCTTTATGAGTTGCCCATTGGTGAACAGTATACAATTTGCAATGTGTATCAAACTCATACAAAGTACAGCCTGTGGTAAAAATTATTTTGTGAAACAGAAATTATTTTTTCTTCCCAATGTAAAGAAACTAAGTTAAAAATGAAAAAAGCATTAGCAAAAACTGCAAAAAAAGAATTTCTTCTTTCATAACATTAAATACTCCAACTCCTTCACTATGGGTAACAACTAATTTGATGTTGGGAGAGAACACATGTAGAAATTATCAGTGAATATACAGGATAGATTAATTATCTTTCAATGATCAAGAGTGCCTGATATATTTTGCAGTAATTTGATTTCAGTCAAATGCTATAATTCAAATCTCTTAACAAAGAAATAAATTGGAAAAATAAATTAACAAAATAATTAACTTGAAAAAATAAATTTACCAAACAATTTTACAATACATAATTAGTAAAATAAAATTTATTTTTAAAATAGTGGTGATGTTTTACAAGGTTTCTCTATTCTTTGCTCTAGTTTACACATCATACATGGTTTTTCAACAATGTAAGCACAATTTAAAGCATTTTTCCCTTCAATTAAGGATGGTTTCACTTTAAAAAGATTTTTTTAATAATAAAGAATGACACAAATTGGTGAGAGGTCAGAGATTGAAGGCAATGCATTTTGGACTGGCAAATGCATCTACACACAAATAATGAGGTTTTGTTTGATAACCTATGCATAATTTAATTTTTTCACATTTAATTGAGTACCTTTTCTTAAATTTTACCCTTTAAACTAAATTATACATGTTGATTTTTGCAAAGTTGAATATTTTGTTTAATTGTATACAATTTAAATTTTCTATTTTTATAACTAGCAACTTACCAAAACTATGAATTATACACATTGATTTTCACTTTGTCATGTAATTTGGATGATATTTATTGAACATTTATTAAAATTATTTTCATCAGCTAAGTATATTATAATATTTCATGCTTTTCAATATTATAATGTTTATTAAATTTACATTTTAAACTAAATTAAATGTATTGATTTTGCTATATTGAATATTTGTTTGATTGCATGCACTCTAAATTTACTATTTTTATAATTAGTAGCATACTGAAAGTATAAATTATGTGTTGATTTTCATATTTTCTGGAGATATATTATTGCTTTGTACTTGTTTTACAAAATTTCTAGCTCTCAAATTTTTTCATAAATGTTTTGTTAATGATTAATCAAAATATTTATCATGTAGAATTATGACCTCTACTATCTAAATATGCAGTTGATTATTTCATATTGGTGTGTATGAACTCTATGTTTTTACAATAGCATTCACTACTATTAAACTCTGTCCCAGTTAATAAGTAAACTGGTTTTTTTAGGAAAATGAGGTAGTATGATATAAACACAAGTATAATTTCTAGTTTTGATTTTCATTTTCTTTATAATATGCACAACATCCTAAACTATATAATTCAAGCCAAAACCATGGTATTTACACTATAATGAAACCCCAATTATTGATATAAAACTTTACTTATTAACTGGCACTGAGTTTAATTTTAGCAGACTGCTATGGAACCAATGAAATGGTTTCACCTCAATAATATTAGTGTGGTTAGCCTGAAACAATTTATACATTGCATAGTATAAAAGAATTTATTGAATTTGTAACTAATCAATTCACTGGGTCAAAAATAGTTAAAAGCAGGACAGTCTGGCAATTTCAAATGCATCTACACACAAAAAGCAGGGTATGTCACATACTTTTTCCAACTTTTGTTTTCACTGGTTATGTATATTATAGTATTTTATAGTTAACTGAGCATGTTTTTTTCATTTCTACTTTAAAATGAATTTGTGCTATTGGATTTTATAGACATTGTTTTTCATTATTTATATTAAATGACATTTGTTTCTCAAAATTCTTAGCAATTTGTCTTATAAATACCATGCACCTGTATTTTTTGTGTGTGAATAATAAACTATTAACTAACTTGGTTTACCCATTTACATACATTTACATGTTTAGAAAGGTTAATTCAATGTGGAAGTATGAGTAATTTTGTATGGGTGAATTAATGCATTACTATTATGGATACATCAGCTTACAATGTAGTGAATAATCTGGCTAGCAAGTTTGAGCATCATGATTTCCCATGTCAACTATGAAAATATATGGTGATACCTCTGTGCAAATTTGCTAAATATGGTGAAGATCTGCACAACAACTCATTTTGAACAAAAACAGCTCATATATAATACATTTTGTTTCATATGTGTGTAATGCTTAAGCATGGCTAATATTTCTTCCATTTAATATTTTGGATATTGATGAAAACAAATTTTCATTTTTCATTTGTGTCAGACATTTCAATTTTTTATTGATTTATCATTAGTATATTTTATATGCTTGTTATTAAGTTTAGCGGATAATTTTCTATATTGTTTGTAAAGATTTACGTCGATTTCATACGTCTATAGTATTTAAGTTTAGGGAAATATTTCTCCACTTTGTATTTGGAGATTACGAGAAAATGAGTTTTGCATCTATCAATTATTTTCCTTGAAGCATAGTGTTGTATGCTTAAACATTGTTACAACAAGTGAAATTTATCATCAATTATATCACTTTGCCCAAATCCTAAGAAACAAAAATAAAACCTTCGTCAAAAAATTAATTTGCTTAATTTAGTTTTGTCAAAAATATTTCGTCACTAGATGGCATCCAATAGATCAGCCCATTTCCACACAGCAAGTAGCCATAGGTGTTATGAGAACTTCAGGGTGTCCCATTGGAACTTCCTCTCCCTGTTATTAACTACTCACATAGAAATATTGAAAATTTAATTGTTTTAACTAGACCAACATGTTTTTAATGCACTAGTCAGTATTTGTGTAGAGTTTAATTGTGAAATTTGTTTCTTCTTTTCTGGGTAAGTCATTTTTATATTTTGAAATATGAAATTCTCTTTTTCCACAAAATTTATACAGTTAATGAAATTTAGAAAATATTTAATGTCTTGTCCTATGCATTGAAATCTTCTAGAACATATGCATATATATATATTTTTTTTTATAGTAATGACTAGTTATTCAAACACCTTCTCCATGTGGAAGAAATGGGATTCAAAAATCATTTATGCTTTCAATTAATGCTAACATCTCTTAAAGGAGACAACATTATTAAACCATACTTGGTATAAAATTTGATATTGTCTATAATAACACTGCCTTTATGTGGAAGAGTGAGAATCAAAAACCAATTATGTTTTCAGTTAATGCTAATGTATGTCAAAGACTTTAATGCCTTTAAGCTTCATTTGTTATGACATTTGGACCAGCTCTGTGTGGAAGAGTGGAAATTGAAAAACATTTATTCTTTCAATTAATGCTAACATCTCTTAGAGGGTACAATGGCTTTAAACTATACTGGTTATAACATTTGATGGTCTCTATTTTAACACCACCTTCATGCAGAAGAGTGAGAATTGAAAATTCATTTCAATTAATGCTAATGAATGTTAGAGACTTCAACACTTTATTACACATAGTAAGGCCTTCTATTGTGTCAATCATATGTCATTCATCATGGATATTAGCAAAAATGAATTAATTGCATGGAATTTTTACAATGAAATAGCAGTGCATTTGAAAAATGAGATGTATCTCTTTGCATGTGATGTATAGATTTCCTGAAAAACAAAATAAATTACAATGATTGCAGATGTTAATCATTAGAACATTTGGAATTTTTACAATGAAAAAATAGCATTACATTTGAAAAGCAGAAATGTAACCCTTTGCAAAAAATAAGAAAAATCTCAATAATCAAATTAACAAGCAAAACTATAAACTTGCTTTGCCTAAAATAGGCTCGTTTTGAGCTTGTTGTATATCAAATACTGTGCTCAAGCTCAGCTCGGCTCAGCTTGGCTTGTTAGAAGCTCGGTTCGTTGATAAGTCTGATTAGAGAGCAACTAATGAATCCATCATTTTGATAAGCTGTAAATTTAGATTCATCATAAAACCAGGAATAATACACATCATAATTATTTATCCAAGTTTCTGAAACCCCAAAAATGTACTTTCTTCAAATTAACTTAGGCTACATTCTATTCTTGAAGTTATCAAAAAAACTACAATGTCCAGGTTCCAAATAAACAGCTAAGAGTGTCAAAGAATTTGTATAACAAGATATCATCTGTAGTTTTCTCTAACAATAACCTAATGAAAAACTAATAATGGATTGAAGAAGGGTTGTGCTACGTAAAGAAGAGCAACATTAAGAGAAGGAAAAATAGAGAATATTAATATATTAATGAAGATTTCATTTCCAAAAATTCTTTTATGATCAATCCACTTTTAACTAGTTCTACATTTAGTTTCTTCTGTTTGTTTTCAGTTATTGAATTTGACTGGAGTTTATAAAAATGCGATAGTTATTCTTTGATTGTTAAACTTATCAAAAGTAGAAAACTTTGTGCTTGAGAATGTAAATATTTTTATAGTGGTGCTGTTGAATTACGCTGAATTTGTTGATAAGATAAAAAATTTTTTTTTGAAAATTTCGAATTTTTGAAAAGATTTAAATTTGAGACCATGGAAATAAAAAATAATATTGGCTGTTTCTTGATATGTGTAAAGATATCCCAAACTCATTGAGGCTCGCCGTGTGGGGACAGAGCCAGGCAGTGGATTAAGAACGAAAAAGAAAGAACAGACTCTTGTGTACTACGTGGTATTTTAAGATTGAGCATGGCGTCAATATAGTTCAAAAAATACAATCGCTTAAAAAATATTTATAACATGGTAATAAATTTTCAAAAATATCGTAAGCTTTGATGGTGCTTATTTAATTAATTCATATTTCTTGGTAAATATAACAATTTAATATTAAAGAAAACAACTATGAATCTTAAATTTTATTATAAATCTACACCTGGATATTCAGAGTTTAAATTGTGATGTCGAAATTTAAGAAGATATCTACACTTTTCATGAATATTGATGACTTGGTCAATGCACAAGTCATCATATGAGAAAAGTTCTAGTGCAGTTAGGTTAGGAAGAGCTGGGAAAAATTCAAAGGCTAAGTATTCATTGTAATCGTCAAAGTAAAGGACAATCAAGCGCTCAATGCAAAAATTTTTTTTTAGTTCAACTTTCTCTTCTTCTTCTTCAAGGTAAAGATTGTAAATTTTCATCTCTTTTAGGTTCTTGCAGTTTTCCAGAAAGAACTTAATCCATTTTTGAGAAAGGTAGTATATTTCTAGTTTATATAAATTTTCAAATCTCAAAAAATTTAATTTGTCAAGGTTTTTTGGATCTTGTTGTCTTTGGCGGTATTCCACTGTCAGTTTCTTTATGTTTGGAAAAGTGAAATCTACTTCACAATCCTCGTCTATTGTAAGTACAAGTTCCTCTAAGTAAATTTTATCGATCCATTTATAAAATAAGGAACTGAGTTTGAAACATCCTCTCACTTCTAATATTTGAATATTAGTTTGTGTATTACAGATGAAACTTCCTGAAATATTGCAATCTCTCAACCGCAAGCTTCTTAGAAATGGATTTCTGCATAATAACGTTGCCAGGGCATCATCGCAATCTTTTGACAGTCTTCCAAATTCTGCAGTTGTTAGGTTTCTAACGTTTATCAAATTCAATTCTTCCGGAGTGATATACTTATAGAAAGATGTGTATAATTTAAAGTATTGTTTATTAAAAGATAAATTCTCAAGAAAGGTTTCTGCCCCTTCATGTGACAGTAGTCCTAAATGCGTTAGTTTGTCTAAATACGAAGTGCCTGATAATGACATAAGTTGAGATTTGATATTGTAGATTTCATCACAAATTGACAACTTCGTAAGTACATTCGAACTGCTGAGGATTTTGTAAAGAGTAAAATCTGACTCCTCACAATCGCTCAATGACAAACTTTTCAAATTTCGTAAGTTGATTAAGTAAGCATAGCCAGTTCCTGTCAAACCCCAGCATTTTGCAAGTAAAATTTCAGAAATATTTTCATTGTCTGTTATGGATAAGAGTGTTTTAAGCATCTCATCCGTGAAATGATCTGAACATATGGATATTCGTCTGACAGCTTTAAACAGTTTGCAGAGATGCACATTGGGAACAAAATCTTTGGTTAAGCTGAAATTGCCTTGAAAAATGTACACTTCGCCAAAGATCTCTGTGTTGACTAAGGATAGGCAAGAGTAATCCTTGGTAAAAAGCTAAATATTCGTAGCCAGACATCATCACATAGTTGGTTTAATGCAGAACATCTCTCTTCACAAACGATCTCCATTGCGCAATTCACCTAATAAACTCTAGGAGAATTTCTTCATGCAATTCACACAAACCACTGGGAATTCAACAAATCGGTCTGCAGTTGAAATAATTGAACTCGTATGAGTCACTTTATTTCCATCGTTTTGCTCGAAAAATATATCAACCGCTCTCATTGTACCATTATTACATTTTATCAAAAAACAAAAATTAAATTTGAAAGATTTCAATTCCTGAAGAATTATGGTTCAAATTGATTTTATCACACGCACTTACTTTTTTCATAACCAAACTTCTTAATTAAAAAATTAATTTATCAAAATTATTAAAATATAATAGAAATCTAAAAAAATTTTCATTAAAACTTTCCATGAGCAGCATCCATGTACATCGACTTATAAACTCAGCAACAGTTTTCTCTTGCAATCATTGTATTCTCGATGAACAATAAGCAGAGCAAGTTTTGTTAATTTTTTTGGAACATAAAAATCATAATATTTCTTACGTTCACATTATGGTTGTTCGCACTATCTGGTACCTATTAATTTTCATATTTGTTCATATTTTAGTTTATACTGGCCTAGACAAGCAACTTACTTTGCAGCCCGGCATTAAGCCTAGGCGGGAAAAGCGCATGTGCCAAGGGTTCCGCGTTTTCCCAAGTAACATCATTTAGTCAAGCCATGATTGTATTAGTTCAATGTTGTTGTCAATTGCGATATTTGACTCTAGGATCAATATTGGGCCAATAGTACTTGTCTATAATGTGCATAAAAATCTCATACATAGTTGTTTTTCTTACTGTATTTTGAGTTATAATTTTCGTTTGCTATTTTACAGTTGTATACTCCATATGTGCTTTTAGAACATAACCATTATGAAATCTTATGTAAATTTCAAATTAGTTAACAATACAGTTCTTTGTCTGTGACGCTATTTTCCAGTACCCAGAAGTTTCAAAACTCCAACTTGAATGAGCACACAAAACTCCTTTAAAATATCTTGGAAAAGGATTAATACTTGACCTCAACCCCTGGAGTCACCCTTTCAGAAAAACCCTCCCATGCGGCGAAAAACTCAACACCTATTTTGCCTAAAATAATTCAAAATTATTTTAAAAGCTCTGAAAGTAGTAGCTTGAGTTTCTTCAATTATGGTCCCAGCCTACTGAAATATTTTATCCCATTTCTCTTAAGGCAATTGATGCCGGTAAATATCATGCGATTTTTGGTACCAAGGAACGCTACAAATCTGATCCCAATATTGTATAATGCACATACGATTAGAATAAATAAACATGAAAAAATATCATTAGAAATATAGATAAACTCGAAATTTATAGGTCAATATTGGCCCAATACTAAGTGTCAATTTTGGCACCATCAACAATTGACGGTTATAAATTAGATCGTACAGGCCTTCAGGGATCTCGAGGAAGTGATATGCAAAAAATTCTAAAGTATGTAAACACAATCACTGTTTTTAGTACAAGTTTTTATTAAAAAAACAATGATCTAGAAGTTATGCACTTCATATGGAGAGAATCCAGGTATTGATGGCAAGATGTTGTTTGAAGAAATATTTATTTTGATGAAAATTTTGTGTTGTGCTGCATATTCCTTATCACTCCGGCTTCTCTACGCTTAAATGAATTCAAAATTATTTACGAACTACTATGCATCAAGAAAACCTGAAGGAACTGTTTCAAAAAAACTTAATTACAGTTCTTTAGTTAAGCAATTTTCGATTATTAAGTGCGGAAAAGACTATTTTGCAATGATTCGTAGATAACTGCATGCAAGGACAGTTAAAACGGCTAAATTGCAAATCTTTGAGAATTTTACATTTATCTTTCAAAATACTACCTAGGATCTAGCAAAAAATAAGGCCGGCCCTGGTTCATTGACTTCTATAACAAAATTTCTAATAAGACGTTGAAAAAGCAAGTGAAAATATCGAACAAAAATATTCGTGAAAGTAGAATCCATGATTATCGAATAGGTTTTGACAGTGATTAACAAGTATTTAAATCAGATTACTATAGCATTCATCTGATCTTGATTGGAAAAACAGATGGTTGCCGCTTTAATTCATCAGAGTAATCAAATATATTGCTATGAGGCACCCCACAATCAGGGATCAGGGAGAGACTCTGAGTTGTATGGAATATGAGACATAAATATGTTAGCCACTTCCTGTTCGAATCTTTCTAAGGAAAGCCTGGTGGGTTGTGAACAGATCTTATTTAATTTTACTAATGCTGGATGCTTTAACTACAAACGTTCATAAAAGATATGCTAAGTGCAACAAAGCATTGGAGTAGTTAAGACCAAGTGAAGGACATGCCAATGGGACACACATGACTTTTTGCCATATGGGCATGAAGCAATTTTATTGGATGCCATTTTGAACATGAAAAGTTTATTAAATTCAATCCAACGCTTAAAAGTTGAAATTAACTCGTGAACGGGAAGTCGATAAAAAATAAAGCATTCTTTGACCTATCGAGGGATTGCTTTTGTGCGAAAGTGTTCACGGAACCTACGCAACAATTTAAAATTGCATAACTCTTATAATTTGTGCAATCTTGTTTGTAGTAATTCTAAACATTTATATAAATACCTTTGAGATTTAAGGGAATACATTATTTTAAATGCAATTACAATCAGGATGAAGTTCCTAAGACTAACCTATGAAATGTTGATGTTAACATATAACATTAGATCGTTTGTGACACCATTGATAATTTCATTTAAAGATTGGAAAGATTTTTTGCCACTGTTGTATGAATTCATAGGTACACGAACGCTTCTGGTTTATTCAATCTCATCAGGTTTTAAAAAAATATTATTATTATTATTATTATTATTATTATTATTATTATTATTGCATCTCACAGCTTAATGCTGGTATCCCTCTCAGCTCGGGGAACTCACCAGTTCCCAGGGAGTCAAAGAGCTTTCCTCAGGACTCTAGCTGCTCCTAACAATGCTGCCTTCTGCGCTACTGCTCCTCCCCACTTGGTTACTCCCAACTCCTCCAAGTACCTTTTATGCTTCTTACTCACTGCTCCTAGTGCGCCTTCTACTACCGGGACTACTTTAACTTTCTTTAGCTTCCACCTGTCTAATTCCCTCAGTTCATTCTTGTTCCACCTAACTATTCCTGCTCAATATCTCAACACTGGTATCGCCCACGTATTAACTGCCTTTATGCTGTTCTGCCCATTCAATGCTGACTTCTGTAGTACCTTCCTTACTCTCCTCTTGTATTCCTTCCTTAGCCTCATCTTCATTTCCTCGTGATCTGTTCTATCTTTCTCTATCACACCTAAGTACTTGTACCCCTCCTTGACTTCCTCAATCTTATCCCCACTGCTTGTCCTCAAACCATCTCCATCTATGCACTTGCCTCTGGTGTTTGTCACTGTCGCACACTTTCCTAATCCAAATTCCAACCCAGAATCTCTGCTTGCCTTCTCCAATGTTTCCACTTGCTTCTGCAACATCTTCCTTGAACTAGCATACATCTTCAGGTCGTCCATGTACCACAGGTGACTCACTGCTCTACCATTCTTCCCCAACTTATACCCTATGCCTGTCTCCTTTAACTTTTCTGTGATAGGTATTAAGCTAACTACAAACAGTAGTTGTGCTAAGCTGTCTCCCTGGAATATGCCTCGCCTAAACCTCAGCCTGTACCCGTCTATCTCAGTCTGCCACTTTCCCATCTCCCTCTCTAGAAACTCAACCCATTTCCGTGAAACTCAATTGGCCTCTAACGTCCTCAATACCCACCTATGTGATATGCTGTCATATGCCTTCTTGTAGTCTATCCATGCTATTGTCAAGTTTGTCTTCCTTCTTCTACAATTCTCCACCACTGCCTGGCCTATCAACAACTGATCTTTGCACCCTCTTGTCTTCGTCCTACATCCCTTCTGCTCCTCTGGTATC
>CABFPE010000201.1:889417-908059 GCA_900660155.1 Hofstenia miamia | reverse complement strand
ATATATATATATATATATATATATATATATAATCTAAAGAATAGTTCCCCTCCTCAGAAAAAAAGCTGGGTGCGCCCCTGCAACTAAGTGACATCGATTCAATATTTGCTTCAAAATTTCTAAAGTATATTCAGAATATATATAAGGCAAACACCCGCTTTATATGAACATCAATTTTAACGCATTGACATCCCAAAGGGAACATTCAAAAACTTTTCGTTGTGTCCAGCATTTTCCTTATAATTTTGTAGGTTTTAATGTTTGAAGAATGATGGCATAATACTAATGTCAACAACCTTCGAAATATTGTCGCTAAATTTTTTGAAGAATATTTGTTATAACATTTGACACCACGGTTTGCACAAAAGGAATTTTTTCAGCAGTTAAGCTTATATGTGTGTCGTAAGGCAATACGTAATATTATGTATTGCCTTGGTGTGTCGTAACTAAAAGTATATACAACTGTGTCACAGATTTCTGCGTGACATGGCAGCCAATGTGCTAATATAAAATACTCATTCTGATTTACCTTGAATAAGTTGTTTTTCATGTATATACATAGAAATTTGAAATTTTTTGTAGAATGCTTCATTATTCAGCTCTGTTTTCACATGATTAAATTTTAAATAAATATACCAATTAAATTTTCATTTTATAAGTGTGTCAAGTATTTTAAACGCCTTCCTCATTAAAATGTTTCTAGGACATTTAATACATCCTCATTACTTAGAAGTTTTATATTATTTTAATGTTTTATGTTAATTAAAATTTTATTATGAATCCCAAATTTTTCGTAAAACTGAATCGAAGGCCGCTTTGTTCCAGCCTTTGTTATTATTATTATATTATATATTATTTTTGTATAGGCATTATTTTTAATTTTTCTAAAGGCGTTTGCCTTCTAGTTACAAATGAATCTTTGCTTAAAACATTTTAAATTTTGGAGAACTTTTGCAACATGTAGTAATTTGAGTTTAGTTCTGTTGCAAAAGAGAAAAAAATGCTTTTCATGAATTCAATTTCATAAAGATTATACTTAATCAGGAAACAGCTTACTGTAGTTTGACGCTTTAATTGTTCAACTGATCATGCATCAGTTAAGTTCAAATACAATATCAATTTAAGGCGTGAACATTTATTGAATAAATTTCTAAGTTGTTACATTTTAATTATTAATACACTTATTTTACTTACTGCTTAGTTTCTATTTTTTACTTATTGATAATCTTATAACTAGGACTGATTTTTATCAAAATGTATGCAAATTTTGCTAAGAGAAATGCCAATGTTTACATATTTTTACCATTTCTGAAAAAAAATGTTGACTTTTTTTTTTACTAAAAATCAATGAAAGGTTAAAGCAAGGTAAAATTCCATTTCGTCAAGATAACACAAACAAATAAATAATAAATATATAACATTTATGATATATTTTCATATTTTTCGTCGAAATGCATTATACAAAATCAATCCATTCATGATTTATCAATGTTACATAGTGCGATGTATGTAGTTACCAGTAATTATGAATTTGCAATTATGATCCAGAACATTAGTTTGTCATTGCATCACCTTTATTTTTTCAATGTGGCCGCGAACAATCCCACGCTTTTCGACGTAAATTGATTCTATAATTTCATCACTCAAGCAAACGCCTTGACAAATATTTTTTTAATGTTGTTTATTGCCTCATTCAATTGTACGTTTTGGTCTTTGTGAATGAGATCGCACATCAATCCACTACGAGTCCAAATCTAGAAATGGTTTACATAGTTATAAGAAATTGCAGCTTGAGAATTTTGCATGGTTATCTCAACATCAATAAGGCAGCAGCATGATTGGTAATTATAAAGGTTGTGTGAATTTGCAATTAGAGAAGTGCGTGATGGATCATTTGCGGTAAACTTGAAAGCCTTTAGCCTATTTTCGCTGACAGTTCTAAAACTTGCCAATTTTATACATTCGTTACTTTCTTGCATTTGAATTCTTTTTATGTTTCTGAAAAGATTGCAATTCAGGCCAATTTCGTGGGTAGTTGCTTCGCCGATACGTTTTGTCCATGTCCCTGTGCAATTCTCTGTCTCATCGCTTATAAGCATTTATTTCAATAGTTTCGCATTGACGAAGTACTTTGATTCTTCAACATCAGTCACATGAATTGTACAAAATTCATTAGTACAATTACCAAAGAATTGCTTGTTATTGTAATCTACTTCTTCAAGGATTATGCTTTCCAATAGTATATTAAATTCAAGGCCTACTGATTCAATTAGATTGCGATTTATGTCATAAAATTTAAATTGATCTTTCTCATCAAGACTTTGCTCAAGTAACCTATAGACTTCAACATGAAATGCTTGCTTCGGAGTGTTTCATTGAAACGACTTCCAAAACCTCTTCACTATTCTTCTTAAACATGACGAATGCAATTTTCTTCATTCGTTTAATGACATGCTGCCTTTGACATTTGGTGAATGCTATTGATGTGATGAATTTTAGGATTACTTTAGAATGTGTCTTATTACTTGGAAGCCAAATTTCTCGTTGATTTCTAATACATTTTGCCCTCATTTTGCATTCCAACGTGTATTTATTCCACATTATTCCAACACATGTACTCTTCGTTTGATGCTCACACCATTTGGCGCAAGTCTCCAATGTGAATTCGCGATGAGCATTCAAAATATATGGATTCAGTAAAGCTATCAAAAGCAGTAACATTTCCAAAAATTCATTCAGAATAAATGACAAATTTGTACACACCTGTTATCATTTTCATTTTTCCACTGATCGAATAGTCAACCGTAATTTAAAATTCATGAAATATTGTAATATCGCTACCCAGGTGAAACTAACACTTCATAACTCGATAATCTACTTAGAGAATCAACAAGGGATCAGAGTCAGCCATCACGGGGTAAGTATTATCGAAACTTCCTCTTCTTTTCTTTAATTGTGTATTCCACACTGCCTTGACAGATGTTCTAATAACAATTATAATGTAGCATTATTTAGATACTCCATCGGTGGAAGAGGATTGTAATCTCTGGGCGCACTTGCCCGACGCCAAGTCATTGAAATCATAACAGGCTCGCCAGAAGCTATCAACAACTCCATCCTTATACGTAGTCAAAGATCCAATCCATTGTGAGTCCAACTCAGCTNTGAAAAATCCCTACACCTATCCATAACTTAGCTGTAATACAACAATCGAGCGCGATACCCATTATTTACTCCTCAGCTGATAGCACTCTGATTGTTGCACACAGAAACCGTTTAGCTTTGCATAACGTAATAAATCAAACCGCGATAATAAAGAGAAAATATAACGAGGTTAATGTTCATCATATTCACAGCTCGTAGTTTCTATTTATACAAAATTTATTAAAACATATTTACCGATTATTGATGCCAAACAAGTACCAGTCGCCTAATTTCAATTTTGGTTTTCCCACGCTTTAAATTTCTGCGTACCTCGTGGCTATGCAGAACTGTGTGCAGGCGGTTCGTCCACACTTAATTTTGTCAAACCGTTTTGGCGACTAATACTTGCCGAAATTAAACTGTCAAAATTACTAAATGCATTTTCCAAGAATTAACACAAATTATTGATAGAGTTTTGTTTGCTATTCTTGAATGATGCTACAATATATATGTCACAATAATGATTGCCATTCTTCCATTATAAATCATATCCTCTCCATAATCCAACCGTTTACGTTTAAAGCATTATTCTGAGTAACAACTACTATGGGCTTTCCAACATGGTGTGAGTACAAGCAATCCGTATGAAGCGAAATCTGGATAAACAGTTGGGCTTCCAATAGTAAAATTGCATTTCAAGATCAAAAGATGATGTCTACCCGGAAAATAGGCAATTTCTGGAGGAGAGGAGCTTAATAATCTCTTGACGGGAGAGAGATAACCCCTGAACTAACTCATTTATTTTGACTTTCTATAGAAAAAGGTAGTAGCAGCCATGTGATTTGTGAATCTGCATTTATGAAATAGAAAACAATCATGGTAAACAATGCTTCTATCTATCACCACAAATTCCTCAATTAGTGGCGAGCTGAATTAATTAGCTTAAATGTTATACAGTCCACTGAAATTTCGCTAATAGTAGAAGTAACAACACAATTCGTTGTCTTAAGAGATTTAATGAAAATCATTAAGCCACAAAGATGATTCATTGTTAATATCGCAATGAATATCAACCCGAATCTCTCCAATCATAGTTTTGGACTACGCATCATCTATAATACACCACATGTTTAGATTAATCCCGCGCCTATCTTGAATACGAAATTAAAAATCGCATGAAGGTTTGATGGACTATTGACAAATTTCTTAAGACAACGCTGATTCTTACTTTGGAAGAACAAGTATTTAGCATGATAAAAATTTCAGGAATTCAATTATTCAGAATGCATTTAAATTAAGGATGTTTTTGTATTTGTTTCAATATTTGTATTGAAATTCCATTGCAGAATCTCATTTCTCAAAGAGCTGCTCCCATTTGATTGTACAAAGTTGAGGATTTGAATCGCCATGCTTTTTTTAACAATTCAAATGCTACATAGTATTTTAAATAGCGGCATTTGCCCACAATTTTTATAAAGAACGTTATACATGATAATTATTGCACCGTAAAATGATCCTTGCTTGATTCTTAAGCATAGCTCATTTTTGTAGTAAATAGCATGTAAAGGGATTTTATAATTGTAAGGTTAAAATTTTAAATCTTACGAAATTCTTAAATTTTTTTTATTTTTGAAATTTTTTATTTAAAATATTGATAATGAATCCCACATACTGATTTTTTGTATTTTGTGGCACCTACATAGCTTTTCATGCTCGATAAAATTTACGATTCCTAATAATTATGTTGTGAAATTCATTATTACATTTATTACCATTATCAGTAAGGCTATGCTCATACTTTAATCTAGTACGCAGAGATGGGCCAAAAATTTAGGCATAGGATCCTTTAAGCCCCCTTCCCCCTCATTCTAAATTGAAATTTCGAGAGTACCTTATACTAATATATAACTCCAAAATTCACATTTTATTTTTCAACATATTGTTTATAATTCTTATAGCCCGGTACGGCCAGGTCCTAGTTCTACGCGGCGCATGTCCATCTTTGAGTTACTTACAATCGCACTTGTACAAAACGACAGTTAGTCCCTCTCATAGCGTAATTTGCAAATCAATGCCCTCAATCTCCTACAGATCTTAAATGGAAAAGTGCTGCTTAGAATCTTTGTTGAACAGACCGAATCCACAGTCAGACACAGGAATGGCGACATAAGTGGACTTATGAACAAAACAAAACAGCATGGGAGAAGCACAGAAGGAGTGGGCCAGATGAGATTTGATCATAGAACGAGGATGCCAGAAAAATTGAGAGAAACAAGCACTTCCGAGCAGAGATTGTCAGTAATATAAAAAGTAACAGGCTTACTATATATTGTTATTAGTATTAATTTTGTCCTGCCCGCTTTTGGATTTCATCATTAGTGAGGTGTTAGAAAAACCTGCCTATGCCCCTGTTACTACTCCAAAAATTTCAATAGATTGAATTTTTAGGTGTCTTTTAAAGATTTTGGATTGAATTGAACATTTAAGAAAACACTATGTTTTCAATTGATTGTCAATTTTTCAAATGTTTTTTTTTGTTTTTCATAAAAAAGGTCCCTTAAAAAGTTTCTAAACCAATCAATTTTGAAATCTTGTCAAACTAAAGATTTTTGTCATCACCAATTTTAAGTTTGACATTGCACTCACGACAATGTTGAGTAAAATCATAAATATTTTTTACTCTTTTGATAAATTTCATTAAAATACATACACAAATTCTGAAAAAGCAATCTTCTTATAGATTTTCCCAGTGTAAGAAGCGAATATTGTTAATATACATGTATCAATGCGCGCTTAGAATTCTAATGTATGTATTGCAAATATCTGAAGTTTTACATTGCAAGATATTAGTTTATTTGAAGATCATGTCAACCTTAGCCCTGTAATTCGTTCGATAAAAACGCGTAAGAATTTTGAGTACTTGCAGCATTCAATCTGACAACTGTATCTCTCCTGAAATGTAGTAATCCACCTTTGTCGAAAACTTTTGTTAATTCAATTTTAGCAAAGTCGTTTCCACTTTTCTCAATGCAAATTTCCTTTATCCTTTCATCCTGCAAACATATCCCTTCGCATCTGCTTCCAAAATAGACTATTTGCATGTTTAGTTGTGTTGACTGGTCTGGCATTATGAGTTCGCACACCAACCCACTTCTTGTCCACATATTGAAATGAGTAATTAAATCCTTAGACACGTCGTTTGTACCATTCCCCATTATTAAATTTACATCTACCTCACTGCAACATTGAGTAAAATCATATTCATTTGAAGACTCCTCCACAAAATTTTGGTCATTATCAAACGAGTAAATTTTTAAATTTGCTTTATTAACATTTTCAACCGCTGCGAATTTAATGCATTCTTCATGACTTACGTTTGTTATTCTTAGTTGAGCTGTATTTTCTTTGAAATTACATTCAGCAAAAGTTTTTTCGTTGGTAGTTGCAGCACTGATCTTTTCCCAATTGCCTCTACAAATTTCCGCCTGTTCTGTTTGAAGTTCAAAATCTATGTTAACAGCTGAGCATTTAGGCAATGTTGCAAACCTTACCAAAAACTCTTTGCTGTAATCGATCGCTTGTTTTTGAAGGCTACATAAAAATTCTTCTGAAGCGCAGACGACGGCGAATTGACTTCTGATGTAATATTCGTTTAACACAATAGTTACAATTAACCTACACTGGGTAGTATTTGGTAGTCGAAGTCTTGTGCCATTTTCATTGAGAAGTGTAATCTTTTGAGTTTCAGATAACGTTCTGGTGGATTCGACATACGTTTCAATTCGAGCGTTTGTTCTAGAAAATTTCTTTAACATTACTTTTTGTAATCCTTCGTTTTCAAGACTAAGAGCGTCTATGCTTTGAATAGCTGCGATTGCTTCCTTATTGAGGAGACATTTAGCTCTTGCAAAATTGCAATTCAATATCACCTTTAAATATATGTCATTTCTGGGAATCCACATTTCTTCGATGCTCTTTTTCTGCTGTAGAGAATGTTGGGAAGCTTTGCATTCCATTGTATACTTGTTCCACACTGCACCGCCGCATTCATTCTTCGTTTGCATTTCACACCACTTCGCGCATGTTTGTGCTGAAAATTGTCTATTCGCAATAATTTTTTGTAGAACCGATATCAAAAGTATAATTTGAATAAAATCCATGCCACAAATAGTTATTATGATATGTACTTATTACCATCTGCAGATGTCTTGAATTATTGAGTTTATTATACTTTTCTGCTTATTTGTTTATGCCGCTACTGGTTATCAATAATTCAAATTGAAATATCAAAACATTGGTATCTCAAATTATTTTCCGATTCGTTGTTTGTTGTCGAATACCATTAATCCTACGTACTTATGTGATGACTCGGGTTAAAGGTAGATGGATTCATTCGATTTTTGGCTATTTATAGATTCACACTTTTTGCGGGAACTGCATAAGACCAGCGCTTTATAATTTTTTTAAGAAAAATATTTTAACGCTATTTTAGCTGGGCTTTTATTATTTAACAGTTATTCCTNTTTAGGCAATGTTGCAAACCTTACCAAAAACTCTTTGCTGTAATCGATCGCTTGTTTTTGAAGGCTACATAAAAATTCTTCTGAAGCGCAGACGACGGCGAATTGACTTCTGATGTAATATTCGTTTAACACAATAGTTACAATTAACCTACACTGGGTAGTATTTGGTAGTCGAAGTCTTGTGCCATTTTCATTGAGAAGTGTAATCTTTTGAGTTTCAGATAACGTTCTGGTGGATTCGACATACGTTTCAATTCGAGCGTTTGTTCTAGAAAATTTCTTTAACATTACTTTTTGTAATCCTTCGTTTTCAAGACTAAGAGCGTCTATGCTTTGAATAGCTGCGATTGCTTCCTTATTGAGGAGACATTTAGCTCTTGCAAAATTGCAATTCAATATCACCTTTAAATATATGTCATTTCTGGGAATCCACATTTCTTCGATGCTCTTTTTCGGCTGTAGAGAATGTTGGGAAGCTTTGCATTCCATTGTATACTTGTTCCACACTGCACCACCGCATTCATTCTTCGTCTGCATTTCACACCACTTCTCACATGTTTGTGCTGAAAATTGTCTGTTCGCAATAATTTTCTGCAGAAGCAATGTAAAAAGTATGTGAGTAAAGGCCATCCCACAACTAGCTGTTATAATAATAGTTGAAAGGCATCTGCAGATGTCTTGAATTATTAAGTTAATTTGTTTAAAACAATATAATTATCAACTACCAGCATGCTTTATATTTCCGCTTCAGTAGTCATTTTAAAGATTTCTTTTCTATATGTTATTCCAAACCAATTATCCTAAGATTTTCCAGGACTGTTTTTCATTGACCTACAGTCATTTGTTTTAAAAAATAATTTAATACCAACATGTTGTTATTAAAATAACAGAAGTACCTTGAAAGTTGAATGCACCTGTAAGCAGGGGCATTAATACACAGAACTCACAACCCTGGATCACCCTCGTCAATCAATCTCCAATTATGCTATTTCATTGATTTGCACCGGACCCTTAGCAATTCTAAAATAGCTTAGAAAAAGTCATTTAAAAATGTTCACTTTGCACTAGAAATTTTGAGATGCACTTAATGAAAAGTTTGATTTTAATGTAGATGCTGATTGGATTTTAAATTAATTCTAGAGTTTTTCTTTTCAGTTGTATTTAATCGCACTTGCACAATACTTGCAGTCAGTGAATCGGTTTTGCATAGTTTCTAGAACTGTGAGACTTGTAAACAGGCGCGGTTTTAAGGTTCGGGGCGGCGGCCACCCTCCACGCTTTTTTCAAAAACTATCTAAGCACTATATGAATTTGCGACTTATTTATGTGAATATTGTGATAAAAAATAATTTTTAGAGTTTTTTTATAAGATAGAAACCTTTTTTCAGTAATTTTCTTCTCTCCTACGAATAAAAGTCGTTTTAAAAGAACTAACTTTCATGTGTTTAAATATTAACCTTAAGGTTTTTGTGAAAAACCCGTTTGAAATTTTGTAGGACTGCGCCCCTTTTAATTTTGTAGCATTTTTCAAATATTTAATTAATCAGATATATGTTGAAAATCGGACGGGTGGACATTCTACCATGTGTCACTTGTGTACGCTACTGGTTGATGTTCACATAATTACTTTTTTACCTCAAACTACATGTCACCGTGAACCATTGAAGTCGTCCCCTACCGCACTATTCCGCATTGCGCTGCTTCTCTTATGCACCGCGCACTTCTCTGCTGTATATTAATTTACTTAAGTTAGTTTATTACAAATCCAACCCCCATCATCTTCTATGACCGTAATTTTTGCATTTGTTGCATCAATTTATTTAATGATACCTTAGATCATGCTAATTTTTTCCAATTACTTGAAAGTCACTAATGATTGGCAGGATGTTGTTTTATATGTGAAACGTTTTATGCATAATGTAGGAATTGAAAATAGTATTTCAGGAAAATTTTATTAAATGCTAAGACATAATTTGATAATACGCACATTAAGGCTTGATATCAATTGAGATCTCCATCCGGAATCCATGCATTCGCTTCTAGCAGTAGTAATGGCCGCGGCAAGGAGAGGACACTAACTCGGCTTCTGATCGGTCGAGAGCTGGGTTCGTAACACCTATTCTGATTGGTCGAGAGGGGTGGCCTTTGACCTGAGACGCCGTGGATATTGCCGATGGTGTTGTACTGACGTCATGGAAGTCATGTACTTTTACTAGTTTTTGTGTTATTTATGTGGCCTAATTTAGTTTGCATTTTTTACTTTTCCCACATTACCTTACTTTTTTAGTTTTACTTTCCACATTAACTTACATTTTTTTAGTTTTACTTTCCCACATTACCTTACATTTTTTTAGTTTTACTTTCCCACATTACCTTACATTTTTTTAGTTTTACTTTCCCACATTAACTTAATTTTTTAGTTTTACTTTCCCACATTACCTTACATTTTTTAGTTTTACTTTCCCCGTTACCTTACATTTTTTTTAGTTTTACTTTCCCACATTACCTTACATTTTTTTTAGTTTTACTTTCCCACATTACCTTACATTACATGTATTAATTTCCCACATTTACATACTTGTTTAAAAAGTGGAATCGAAAAATATTTCCAAGTAAAATTAAATAACCACCATAATAGCTTTTTTTGAAAATTTATTACTATGCTATAAAAAAATTTTAAGCGTTTGTGTCCCTTGAAATATTGACGCCATGACCAATCTAAAAACACCACATAGTAGAAAAAAGTCTCCTCTTTCTTTTTAGTTGTTAATCCTCTGCATGGCTCTGTCCCTGTAACATTGTGCACCTCAATTAGTTTGAAATATCTTTGCACATATAAAGAAACAGCCAAAGGTCTTTGTTGCTTCCATTGGATCAAAACCTTATAAATACATGTGAACATTACACATGGAGAATATTTAAGTCTTTTTCAAAAAATTGAAATTTTCACAGGAAAAAATTACTTTACTTTTGAACAAGTTCAGACACAGCAATGAGTTTAATAGAAATTTCAACATTGCATTAAAGCATGTTTGTAGTATCACTGGTGCAATACATAATTTCTGTCATCACCTTAAATCATTTTTGAATAGACTTAGTTGTGGCTATTTGCCAGTCATGCTTTATTTAGTTTGTGACCATTGCTTTGGGGCTTTAGTTTTAGTTACGAAATTAATAATTGCTCAAGTGTACTTATAAGATTATCGTTTCAACAAATTGTAAAAATAGTGCAGAAATACTTGAATTTGAAGGGTATGCTTTCTAAAATTGTTATAAATTAGATTTAAGAACTGTGTTGCGATCATTAACCTTAGTATTAGTTATTGCTAAGCTCTAATTAATACATTAGTCTTGAGAGACTAGCTGGTGTTTATTCTACATCATTCAGTGCAGTGTGGTTTTGTTAGTTAATTGATCCTTGCCAAAGCTCAATTACAAATGAAGGCTTTTAAATACAATTTCACTAAGAAGGAAACGTGTTATCTTTTCATACATTAGTTTGGCAATTCTATTGAAGACTAACGTACAACTAGAGTATCTGGTTGTTTTGTTATCATTATTTATCAATTTATTTAATGTAAATATGATAAATCAAGCCTAGTGCCTGTATGGCTCTGGGAGAAGTGGATTGCCCTGTGAGACCTGAATTGCAATGGGATCACTCCAAATGCAAATTAGGTATCCGGCTAGATAGAAATTAACTTGTTTTTCCTACATCTACAAAGTGAAGAGCCTGTTCAGAATTAGAAGCCAAAAGGCGTTTAGGTTTTTGTGTTCATGTTAACTTTATTACATGAGGTGTAGGTAGTAACAACCTGGAAGGTGAGTTAAGATAGAAATTAATAGATGTGAAAGCAAAATAGTAAGACTTTTGAAACTGCTTGATTTAAACTCTTATTTACACATTACATGTTCCTATAAATCATTAGTTGGATGTTGACCAGAGGCCACGACGTTGTGTTGTTGTTGTATTATTGAAATTAAATCTGAACAAAAAGTTGGTATTTTTTAGCATTTTCTAAAATTATATTAAATAAAAATTTAACATCAATTTACATAGTTATTTGATACTATTCTAAATCAAGACAAATTTACAATATAAAATATAAAAATGGCATTTCTTGCAAATTCACAGGTTTTAAACCACTAACAGGATAAAATTCCCTACGTGTTGAAGTATTAGGTGTAGATATATAGCCTTTGTAGAAATAATTTTGTACAGTGAGGTGTGGAAGAGACATTAAGCTTTGGCGTGATTAATATTATCAGTATATTGTGCTTTGTACCTTGAGTTTCTGACGTAAATACAACCTTCTTGGGTGTTGCCTGAAGTCATTGTTAACTCAAAATCTTGGAGCAGCTAATCTTCAAAAATGTAGAAATCGGATCTTGTCAACATCATGTTGCAAGAGCTTTTATAAGAGTAATTGACAAATTTTGCATAAGATGACCCGCGAGTTAGAAAAACCAGCATAAATGGCACTTCGACATAAATTTGATGGTTGCAACGAAGAGGTTACAGTGACATCTAGGGCTGCAGGTTAGGCCCCAAGCCACGAAGGGAGGAAAATATCGCCATGGCGGGATAGACTATTAGATATTAAACCCTTTTTTCACATGCTGGTGACAATCCTGCAGAACTACAAATAGAATATATGCGGTCACGTAAACGATCATGTCTACTAATCCTATCACCATTACCATTGCAAGAGACTGCGTGATCACCCCATATATCCTGAACACCAGAAGAACAGAATTGGCATTTGCGTTCAGTTGCAAATAACTGTAATCCTAGACGATAACGGGAGGCAACGCGAAATTCTTCTGGTCGAAGGTGAAGGCCAAGTTTCTTTATTGGTGCAACTGTTAACCAAGAACCGGCATATGGCAATGAAAGGGCCTGAAGTCGTGCTTTCTCAAGAAGAGAAGAAGCAATAGAAATTAGATTTTTAAACTTTTCATTATCAAATGATCGTTGAAGATTTCGATGAGTTGGAGAAGAAGTTTGAAGTTCAATATGGAATTTGTTCTGAGGGAGATTGAGTAGATTAATACCAGTGAGACCAAATCACTAACTTAGCCATTAGAGTTGTTTTATTTAAACAAGTCTGTGATTGTCGGCAACCTTGCAATTAATTGCATGAAAAAAATGTTCAGGATACATTTTAGTTGGACCAGATGAAGTGCCAGATGGGAAAGCTGTTAAAGCTTTAAGGACAGTGTCACTATCCATTTGATATGCCGGGAATTCTGAAACGGACTTTGTTGGTGCATTTTCATGTGAATGTAATTTTTTCAGCATTTTGAAATTTTTGGTATTAGATTGATGCATAATTATCCAGCGTTTTTAAAATAATATCTGAACATTGTTTATGCATAATTATTAAAAGGATTCGTGAATGTCTTATTGTTTTAATTCATTTTTATTGTTTTATTATTTTTTATTGTCTCCATACTGCCATAGAAACGAAAACGCCGAGAAAAAATAACACCACGACAATGCGCGTCCACATGTCGAGCGTCGCGTAGTTGAGTCAATCGCTAATAAGGGATGGGAGCTGCCTCCTCATCCGCCATACTCTCCAACAGAGGCGCCAACGGACTACCATATCAACTGATCTCTCAAAAACTGGCAGTCGAACAAAGTCTTTAGCAATTTTGATGAGTTGGGAGGAGATGTCCGATCGTGGATTGTGTCAAAGAATCCAGCTTTTTTGCCCGTGGAATTGACCTTCTTCCAAGTAAATGGGAAGCAGTTATTTATGTTGAAGGAGAATATGCTCCAGAATAATTGCTAAAACTATTTTGTGTTTTGTCTTGTTCATAATAAACACTGTTCAGTTATTATTTTAAAGACGCCGGATAATTTTGCATCAATCTAATAGTGTCAGGAGCTAGCCCCTCTGAGATTAAGAACTTTGCAACACTTCACAGAGCTGAAGCGACTTTCGAATTTGAACAGGACTTGAAGCATCTTTTCATGGGGTCTGTATGGAATGATCAACAACTCCTTTCCAAAGATTCACTATATCATCTTCTCGCCATCTTTGTTATTGTCATTACCTAAATGACATCTGTATTAGTCACTGAGTTAGGAAAACCTAAGTGCCCTAAATTCGGTATACATGTAAACTAGGACCCATCTGCTAAAGCAAACAGATATTACATGTTCCCCAACATGCATGTTCATGTCTCACGATTTTTAAATTTGCTAATGGCTCAATGACAACTATATAACTTTGAGAAATATTTTTGTAAATTTAGAAAAACATTTTTCCTTTAAGAGGAACACAAAGCTTTTTAAGGTCGACTTCACTAGCTTTATTATGTATTGAAGACATAATGCAACATAACAACTATAAAAATATTTACATTCTCGGGTTAAAAGTTTTTTACTTTTAATAATTTTAACAATCAAAAAATAACTATAGGTATGTTGCATTTTTATAAACTCCAGTCAAAGTCAATTACTGACAATAAACAAAAGAAAATAAATGTATATCTAGCTAAAAATGGAAAGATCGTAACAGGATTTTGGAAATGAAATTTTCATTAATATGTTAATATTTTCTATTTTTCTGTCTCGTAATTCTGGTTTTCTCTATGCAGCCAACTATTCTTAAATCCATTATCTGTTATGCAATTTGTACTTCTTTGACCATTCTTAGCTGTATTATTTGGAACCAGGACATGGTAGTTTTTTGATAACTTCAAGAATAGAATGTAACCTAGTTTAATTTGAAGAACGTACATTTTTGGGAGTCCAGAAATTTCCTAAATAATTATAATATGGATTATTCCTGGTTTTATCATGAATCTAAATTTACAGCTTTTCAAAATGATGGATTCATGAGTAGCATCTAATAATAAGAACAGAATGATGCGTTCCAATTTAAATTCCAAAAGACTAAGGCCAAGTAAGATGTCATTGACTAAGGCCCATACTTAGACTAGAAGACAAGAAGCTTCTTTAATGTCTTTTCTGAAAACAAAACAATAGATCTTCATATTTGCTAAAAGAGTACCAATTCTAAATAATGATGTTATTCACAATTGGAAAATGGAACTTCACAGAAAGTGAAAATCAATCTAAATTATTAAATTGTTTGTCAACTTTTAATTTAAGATACCTACTTTTGGTTTTGATAGCACTAAAACCTCATCAATCCTTGATTGATTATTATTTCTTCTCTTATAATTATCAATCCTCAAAATTCTCTTTTCACCAAGTTACATTATTTATTCAAAGCGTACACGTAAAATATAGAAACACCAAAAATAAATGAAAATAAGGTTCTGTATGGTCTGCATTAATTCCTAGTACAATCCTTTGTTGTCTTATCATCAATATTTATAAATCTAATAAAAATAAACAGATGAGAATTTCGTGAGACGAAGTGTGTAGTTTTGCAAGCAATTACTCATCATTGTGAGCAGATAGCTTAACTTGTAGCTGATATAGGATGAGAAGATCCTTAAAACATAGCATAGCCATTGCACAAACATAACAGCAAGGCCTAATGCAATCACGGCTAGATTAGATAGTATTTTATCTTACTATCCTTGCAACAGAATCTCTAAAAGTACATACCCCTATTTTTTCTGTAATATTCACCATGGTAACAAAATTTATATTTTCATCCGATTGCAATATTGTTGGTTTATACCAATTTACACTACTTTAAAATGATATGAGTTTGTGAATAATGTATAATTTAGCTTCTGCTTTGACGAGGCCTAAGAACTGTGGTTGGCTAAGTGGTTAAAATTCGTCACGAAGCCCTAGGGTATTTTGGATAAATTATTAAATAACATTGCTCTGCAATAATAGCATACATACACCAACAAAAAATCAAAATTTAAAAATTTAAGACATTTTTTGCTATTCTCATTACATTAGATAAAAATGAAATTATAACATTTATCACTGTAACATTCGTCATATTACAAATATTAGATATTATAATAATCTTAGTAAAGTTTCTTCGATTGCATTTTTCTCAAGTTGGTGACATCCAAAATAGCTATTTGGTTGTTCTCTATTCGCTGCTGAGAGATAATTTTGTATAAAGTAACATTTGTCACGTTTCATTTGTTACATAAAAGAGAATTTTAATATACCCTTTTAGCAGCTGATAACCATGGAGTTCTGCTATCGTCATGAGGATTAATCGGACCGTTCTTTTTTGATGTTACTGTGACTGGTCAACTTTACTGAAACTCGTTGCAACAGTCTGTCATGGCAAGCATAAGTGAACACTTTGAAGAAGAGGATTTTTATTTTCAGCAAGATGGAGACCCACACTACCATCGCGATGTTAGATCCTTCCTTGATGATATCTTGCCAAGCAGGTGGATTGGACGGAGGGATTTTGTTGAATACCCTCCACGTTCACAGACCCCACACCACTAGACTTCTTTTTTGGGGATACCTGAAAGACAATTCTACGCAATGAAACCTACAACAATCGCTGAATTGAGAGCAACCATTGAACGTGAATGCACGCAAATACCAAGGGAATTGTTTCATAATGTGTGCTATTCCATCACTTCGCGTTACCGGCGATGTCTGGACCAAAGCGGACATCATTTTGAGAACTGGCAGTGACAAAACGATAGATGATCTTTGCATGCCATCTAGTGACGAAATATTTTTGACAAAACTAAATTAAACAAATTAATTTTTTGACGAAGTTTTTATTTTTGTTTTTTAGGATTTGGGCAAAGTGCTATAATTGATGATACATTTCACTTGTTGTAACAATATTTAAACATACAACACTATGCTCCAAGGTAAATAATTGATAGATGCAAAACTCATTTTCTCGTAATCTCTAAATACAAAGTGGAAAAATATTTCCCTAAACTTATATACTATAGACGTATGAAATCGACGTAAATCTTTACAAACAATATAGAAAATTACCCGCTAAACTTAATAACAAGCATGTTTTTTAAATTTCCGCTTTAAGATGAATTTATGCTATAGGATTTTATACATCGTGTTTTTCATTATTTATATTAAATGACGTTTGTTTCTCAAAATTCTTAGAGATCCTAATCTATAATCAGACTTGTCAATGATCCGAGCCGAGCTTGAGCGCAGTATTTGATATACAACGACAATTAGCCTATTTTAGGCAAAAAAAATTTATAGTTCTGCTTGTAAATTTGATTATGCAGATTTTTCTTATTTGTTTCATTCAGTATGTCTTTATTATAATCTTATCCTAGTCTGATATATTGGATTCATATTCCGAAAAACAAGTTCAGTGGGTATATATGTAATGTAAGTCTGATAAAGAATTTTAATCTAATACAGATAGCAATGCCGAATTTATGTTAGTAATATTGCAATTAATTTTCAGTGTTACATTGGAAATGTACATGCGTGTATATTCACCGGTAATAGAATCCTAATCTATAATCAGACTTGTCAACGATCCGAGCCGAGCTTGAGCGCAGTATTTGATATACAACGACAATTAGCCTATTTTAGGCAAAAAAAATTTATAGTTCTGCTTGTAAATTTGATTATGCAGATTTTTCTTATTTGTTTCATTCAGTATGTCTTTATTATAATCTTATCCTAGTCTGAGATATATTGGATTCATATTCCGAAAAACACGTTCAGTGGGTATATATGTAATGTAAGTCTGATAAAGAATTTTAATCTAATACAGATAGCAATGCCGAATTTATGTTAGTAATATTGCAATTAATTTTCAGTGTTACATTGGAAATGTACATGCGTGTATATTCACCGGTAATAGAATCCTAATCTATAATCAGACTTGTCAATGATCCGAGCCGAGCTTGAGCGCAGTATTTGATATACAACGACAATTAGCCTATTTTAGGCAAAAAAAATTTATAGTTCTGCTTGTAAATTTGATTATGCAGATTTTTCTTATTTGTTTCATTCAGTATGTCTTTATTATAATCTTATCCTAGTCTGATATATTGGATTCATATTCCGAAAAACAAGTTCAGTGGGTATATTCACCAGTAATAGAATCGTAATCTATAATCAGTATGCCTTTATTATAATCTTATTTAAGAAATGTTTTTAAATAGCAGGAAGAGCTATGTAAAGAATGCTTTGAGCACAGTATTTTTAAAAAAATATCAAGCTAAAACGAGCCTCATTGAAAGATTTTATGTGGCGAGGCAAGCCCAACTTACTCAAAATTTAAACCAGCCGAGCTTGGAAATTTCAGCTCTTTGATTAGTCTGCTCCTGATGCTAAGATCCACCTTGCATGTAATTACATAATTAAAGAAAGTTTTAGATGCACTTTTATATCCAATATCAAACGGTGATTTGGAAATTATGTTATCTGTAGAGTTAAAAATTTGTAATGACAAGAGAGAGATTAAAAATAGATTCAAAAATATTATAAATACAAATTATCATATAAGCAATGGTGGCGACAAGCAAGAGTCGAAAATAAACTTGATGAATTTCAGGCTGAAGCTGTGTCAGAAGATAAAGAGGTGGAAGATTTTCTCGTTGATGATGAATTTCAGGCCGAAGCTGTGTCAGAAGATAAAGAGGTGGAAGATTTTCTCGTTGATGATGAATTTCAGGCCGAAGCTGTGTCAGAAGATGAAGAGGTGGAAGATTTTCTCGTTGATGATGAATTTCAGGCCGAAGCTGTGTCAGAAGATGAAGAGGTGGAAGATTTTCTCGTTGATGATGTCATATGTATTGACTAAAAATAACTTTTTTCACCTTTTATGAAAAACACGTTTCTAAAAGTTTCGGGGCTAAAAAGTTTCGGACATGTAATTTTGAAAAACTTCGGCGGAAAAACTTTCCGACAAATTTTTGCCGAAACTCTTGTGATTAATGTAATTTTGTTTCAAAACTTATTCCAATTTGTTATGAGTATATCAGAAGACGTTACTTTATTTGTAATCGTTTTTTAATATACCAATGAAAATCAATAAATATAGGCTATCTCACTAAAATA
>CABFPE010000201.1:859428-870003 GCA_900660155.1 Hofstenia miamia | reverse complement strand
AGCTCAAAACGAGCCTATTTTAGGCAAAGCAAGTTTATAGTTCTGCTTGTTAATTTGATTATGGAGATTTTTCATATTTTTTGCAGTCAGTATTCCTTTCCTATAATCTTATTTAAGAAATGTTTATTAAATAATAGGAAGAGCTATGTAAAAAATTCTTTGAGCACAATATTTTTAAAAAAATACCGAACTAAAACGAGCCTCATTCAAAGATTTTATGTGGCGAGCGGAGCCGAACTTACACAAGATTTAAACAAGCCGAGCTGAGCTTGGAAATGTCGGCTCGTTAACAAGTCTGTCTAAATACCATGCGCCTGTATTTTTTGCGTGTGAATAATACACTATTAACTAACTTTGCTTACTCATTTACATACATTTAGACATTTAGAAGGGTTAAACATGGAATTATGAGTAGTTTTGGATGGATGAATTAATGCATTTTATGGATACATCAGCTCACAATGTAGTGAATAATCTGGCTAGCAAGTTTGGGCGCCATGATTTCCCATGTCAACTATGAAAATAAATGGTGGTACCTCTGTGAAAATTTGCTAAATGTTGTGAAGCTCTGCACAACAACTCATTCTGCACAAAAAAACAGCTCATATAGTAATCCGATTTAAATACTTGTTAATCACTGTCAAAACCTATTCGATAATCTTGGATTCTAATTTCACGAATATTTTTGTTCGATATTTTTTCACTTTCTTTTTCAAAGTTTCATTAGAAATTCTTGTTATAGAATTCAATGAACCAGGGCCGGATTTATTTTTTGCTAGATCCTAGGTAGTATTTTTGAAGATAAATGTAAAAATTCTAAAAGATTTGCAATTTAGCCGTTGTAACTGCATTAACTGTCCTTGCATGCAGTTATCTACGATTCATTGCAAAATAGTCTTTTCCGCACTTAATAATCGAAAATTGCTTAACTAAAGAACTGTAATTAAGTTTTTTTGAAACAGTTCCTTCAGGTTTTCTTGATGCATAGTAGTTCGTAAATAATTTTGAATTCATTTAAGCGTAGAGAAGCCGGAGTGATAAGGAATATGCAGCACAACACAAAATTTTCATCAAAATAAATATTTCTTCAAACAACATCTTGCCATCAATATCTCGATTCACTCCATATGAAGTGCATAACTTCTAGATCATTGTTTTTTTAATAAAAGCTTGTACTAAAAACAGTGATTGTGTTTACATACTTAAGAATTTTTTGCATATCACTTCCTCGAGATCCCTGAAGGCCTGTACGATCTAATTTATAACCGTCAATTGTTGATGGTGCCAAAATTGACATTTAGTATTGGGCCAATATTGACCTATAAATTTCGAGTTTATCTATATTTCTAATGATATTTTTTCATGTTTATTTATTCTAATCGTATGTGCATTATACAATATTGGNCCAGCCAAAGGCAATTTTGAAAATCGGACTGAGAGACATTCCACACCTTGCTTACGCCACTGGTTACAGGCAAGTATTTCATGAGGAATGCAAGCAGCTCTGCTCTGTTGAGGGGGGGACGTTCTCCCAGTTCCCCCTTCTGGGTGTGCCTCTGGATATTACGCAATTAAATTTAAAATTGTAAAACATTTTCGTAATAAATGACATTTGTATTATAGTTGAAAGTCTACAGGCGGGCTGTAACCCATCCAAATCTGCATTCAGGCCAACCCAATGCAAAGTCGTGCTGACGCCATGAAGTGGATATATATTTTAATCTTTCTATATACTAAAAAGACCTCATAATATTTAGTACAATTCAAAGATGTTTCAGAGAGGTAAGTAGGCCGGCTAGGGTCTGTCTAGGGCGAGTTTTTCTTAAAATAAGATCTAGTTTAGGGTGGAAATTTAAGTTTAAGTTTTAAAAATATGCGTATTTTATAATAATAAATTTATTCATGTTTTTTATTTAGGGTCGAAAGATATTACTTAGTGCCTGGCGGATTTAGGACGCGCTTATCTCCGCTTCAATACTGAAAATGCATTGGTTGATACGATTTCACACTAATGGGCTAGATGAGATAGACTGTTTTGCTAAATTTTCACGCTAAATTAGCAATGTTTCTTCAATAATTTATCATTTCCCAAAACATGCATAGAATCTTCTTTGAGCCTTTTACACTACCCATAATTAGGCAATTGGTTAAAGAGAAGTTTTTCTTATACTTATGTAATAATATTATCAAAAAATGATACACTCCCTGGAACTTATAAGGCTTACGTTCTGGAAACAATACAGCTCTTAAAATTCTGATTATTTGTAAATTCTTTGTCCTTTTACATATTATAGTATTATATTTCATATAGTCGTGCACTTGGCGTTTGCCAGATTCTGCTATTTTGGATTGGGCTTAGACCGTTTTTATATTTTAATTGAGCTTGACCAGAGTCTCAGAGCTGGACCAAAACTGATCTTAACCTTCTAATTGAGGACCCGATTGCAATGGACCCTAACCGTACCTTTTTAGCACACGATCATAATCAGATGCATCTTTACAATGAATATTGTAACTATATTTGATCTTTTCAACATTCTGTTAACACTGAGTGGGCATTTAATAATGAAATATGACGTAATTATATAATAAACCAAATTTACAGTTAATTCGGTACGATATGCCTTACTGCTAGAGTGACCAACTATTAAATGAGAAATTTTTATCTGATAAGATTAAATTGTTCTTTGCTGAAGGTTTTAATTAATGAGATTAGGCTAACAGCAACTAATGACTTGGCTTTGATAATTAATTAATAGGTCGAATTATTTGGGTGTTCTTTCATTATAAATTTTTTATTTTATATACATGGCTAAAATATTTGTACATTGTATTGAAATAAAAAATGATAAATTGTATAAATTTGCATGTCATCTTAGGAAATCTTGAACTTGGAGGGCCACAATGTTTGAGGACCGGACCATACTGAACCGAAATGGAACTGACAAAGTTCAACTCTATTAAGTCTAGATCAATTAACTTTGAACTTTGAAAAGACCCCAATCAATGTAAAACATGGGGGATCATAAACTACAAACGCCTCCTCTAAGTATAGAACTGTAGGTTTGATTATGTCTCTATATTACACAAGCCTCATCCAGATATTTTCTGTTGAAGTTCGTAAATATTCCTTTTGTTGTAAATCAATGAATATGAAATAGATTTTGTAAGAAATCATTCTACGCACTGACATACGCCCCCTATGACTTGATAATTGCTAATGCAAACGGATAATATTTGCTCTAATTCTCAATATTAATTTTCATAAAGATCCATTCATTACAATTTGAGAAATCTTACTGACAAAAACAAACAGACAATCAGAGGCGATGCAATAAAAAATTTCAATTAAAATATGGACACAATGGCACTATTATTGATTTTAATTTCAAATTTCCGAAAAAATTAAGCTAAAAGCATCTAAATGGGGTGAAAAAAGACACGTTCACCTAGTATATACCAATATCTATGCACATTTATAATATTTGAAAAACGTAATCTCAGAAATAGCTTAGACAATAATTCAGGAAAATTCACAAGATTTCAGCTGTTGGGTACCAGTTTATTAGGAGAAATTGCACATTAAAAATCTCTGGGGTCAAAAATGACCCCAAACAGCGACTAACCATTAATTTTATTTCAAAAGGAAAGCAAAATATTATTGATGTTTATTAATCAATAAAAATCGCTACTATTGATTTGCTGGCTATCAGAATTCTGTGACAAAATCCTCTGTATTTTCAGCATCGCCTTGAAACGTAAAGCAAAAATTAACAAATAAAATGTTTCTAATTTTTTGATAAATTAATCCCAAAAACAATCACTACTTAAAATGCTAGTTACTAATTATGGCATCCACCCATGCACTGATTGCATGCTCGTATGGTGCATCTGCAAGAGAATGGCAAACTCCGTACCTTCGAATCTTGAACAGTAATTTTTGTGATTGACATGATGCTGGCTGATGACGTAATATTGCCAAAGAGGTATCCAAATGATGTGTCTATCAGAATTTATCCATACGTTCGCGCTCTTCAAGAAAATCATGAATGCATATTGTTTTCAAACTTTATTCCACATTTCAAAGATGTTATATTGCCAAATTCGGAAAAGCATTCCTTCGCTTAGACATCAAAGTGATACCAAAGGTTTATTGTATATATTTTTAAGTTTTACCATTTTCCAAAGATGAAACTGCTTTCAGCCTATAACAGCCTACATACATAACATTTTAATCAATACATTTTATCATTTGAATAAAGGTTTCGTTCTTCATCTGTAAGAAAGGGCCTAAAAATCATTCCTGTTTCAAATTATTTGGAATGGGAAAATTTTATAATAAAAAGAATTGTCAATCTAGTAAACTTAACTCTGTGTGTAGACAAGTAGAATTTCTTAGAAATATGAATTTTCTCGAGGAAATTTTGATAAATAATATTTAAGAGAATTAGACATTTTTCAACTACATTTACATATAGTACAGTACATTTTTATGAATTCAAAAGACACTGAAAATTTCTATTGGTAAGCTACTCAAAATTTAAATTTTTTGGGAATAGTTTGATGACAATTTCTAAGATTGACATTTTTTGGAAAAATAGCACGTTGAAAATTTTTAAAATTGATATTTCGATTACATAGACTAAGTACGTTCAGAACCTACCATAATGGGACAGATAAGAATTTCGTGAGAAGAAAGTGTGCACAGATTGGAAAAAGCCCTAATTGATTTATTCAGATAGCTTAACTTGTAGCTGATATAAGATGAGCAGATCCTTAAAACATGGCATAGCCATTGCACATACATAACAGAAAGGTCTAATGCAATCACGGCTAGATTAGATAGTATTTTATCTTACTATCCTTGCAACAGAATCTCTAAAAGTACATACCCCTATTTCTTCTGTAACATTCACCCTGATAACAAAATATATATATTTTCATCAGATTGCAATAATGTTTGTTTATACTAATTTACACTACTTTGAAATGATATGAGTCTGTGAAAAAAATGTAGTTTAGCTTCTGCTATGATGGGGCTTAAGAACTGTGGTTGGCTAATTGGTTAACATTCGTCACGAAGTGCTAGGATATATTGGATAAATTATTAAATAACATTGCTCTGCAATAATAGCCTACATACACGAACAAAAAATTAAAATTTAAAAATTTCAGACATTTTTTTGCTATTCTCATCACATTAGATAAAAATGAAATTATAACATTTATCACTGTAACATTCGTCATATTACAAATATTAAAAATTATAACAATCTTAGTAAGGTTTCTTCGATTGCATTTTTCTTAATTTTGTGACTTCCAAAATATATATTTGGTTGTTCTCTATTCGCTGCTGAGAGGTCGTTTTGTATAAAGTAACATTTGTCACGTTTCATTTGTTACATAAAGGAGAATTTTAATATACACTTTTAGCAGCTGATAACCATGGAGTTCTGCTATTATACATGGAGGCGAAGCGCTTCCCGGAGAAGGCTATTTGTATTGCACCTACTGGGGACTTGAGAATCCAAATGTTATGGTTGACCATCATGTTAATTTACCAGGAATTACAGTGTGGTGCGGCTTATCGTCAAGAGGATTAATCGGACCGTTCTTTTTTGATGTTACTGTGACTGGTCAAGTTTACTTGAACTTGTTGCAACAGTCTGTCATGGCAAGCATAAGTGAACACTTTGAAGAAGAGGATTTTTATTTTCAGCAAGATGGAGCACCCCCACACTACCATCGCGATGTTAGATCCTTCCTTGATGATATCTTGCCAAGCAGGTGGATTGGACGGAGGGGTTTTGTTGAATACCCTCCACGTTCACCAGACCTCACACCACTAGACTTCTTTTATGGGGATACCTAAAAGACAAAGTCTACGCAATGAAACCTACAACAATCGCTGAATTGAGAGCAACCATTGAACGTGAATGCACGCAAATACCAAGGGAATTGTTTCATGATGTGTGCTATTCCATCACTTCGCGTTACCGGCGGTGTCTGGACCAGAACTGACATCAGTTTGAGAACCGGCAGTGACAAAACGATAGATGATCTTTGGATGCCATCTAGTGACGAAATATTTTTGACAAAACTAAATTAAGCAAATTAATTTTTTGACGAAGGTTTTATTTTTGTTTTTTAGGATTTGGGCAAAGTGATATAATTGATGATAAATTTCACTTGTTGTAACAATGTTTAAACATACAGCACTATGCTTCAAGGAAAATAATTGATAGATGCAAAACTCATTTTCTCGTAATCTCTAAATACAAAGTGGAGAAATATTTCCCTAAACTTAAATACTATAGACGTATGAAATCGACGTAAATCTTTACAAACAATATAGAAAATTATCCGCTAAATTTAATAACAAGCATGTTTTTTACATTTCCGCTTTAAGATGAATTTATGCTATGGGATTTTATAAATCTTGTTTTTCATTATTTATATTAAATGACGTTTGTTTCTCAAAATTCTTAGAGATTTGTCTTCTAAATACAGACCCGAGCTGAGCCGAGCTTGAGCACAGTATTTGATATACAAAGAGCTATAAACGAGCCTATTTTAGGCAAAGCAAGTTTATTGTTTTGCTTGTTAATTTGATTATAGAGATTTTTCTTATTTTTTGCAGTCAGTATGCCTTTTCTATAATCTTATTTAAGAAATGTTTATTAATTAATAGGAAGAGCTATGTAAAAAATTCTTTGAGCACAATATTTTTTAAGAAATACCGAGCTAAAACGAGCCTCATTCAAAGATTTTATATGGCGAGCCGAGCCAAGCCGAACTTACACAAAATTTCAAAGAACCGAGCCGAGCTTGGAAATGTCGGCTTGTTGACAAGTCTGGCTCTAATAAAAGAAATGGAGGATGCATTCAACGCTAAATTCTAAAAAATATAGTCCACACTTAGAAAATATACGTCTACTCAAGCAATTTGCTAAAACATTTTCTAACAATTGGAATCATAAATTATAAAAACACTAAGCTGAAACAATGATGTTATTTCATTGTTTTTTAGGATTCTATTGATTTCTTATAAAAAACATACATATATCTGGTTAAAAAACCATCGTCATGATTTTTCTTAAAAATAATCCTTCTATTTTTACTAGAAATATCATACCTTTCTCAATATGTATTAAATTTGTACTGGAAAACTGCAAGAACCTAAGAGATGAAAATTTACCATCTTTGCTTTTAAGAAGAAGAAGAAGAAGAAGAAGAAGAAGAAGAAGAAGAAGAAGGAGAAGAAGAGAAAGTTGAACTAAAAAGAAAATTATTTCTTGATAAGATTGCATCCATTAAAAAACTTTACATTTCACAGTCCATGCCATTCTATAATGTTAAATTTAAAATTAACTGCTCACTGAATTGTAGTTTGTAGAAAATATTTATACATAGTGTTTCAAAAACAAACGCAAATGAAATTCTAGTACCCATGTGATTTTACAAATATTCAAAATAACTATAACAATTAAAAATTTTAAAAATAGAAACAAGAATGCAGCTAAATAGCAAGAAAGTTACTTTTCTGAAGCTTTATATACTTTTGAATCTTCAGAAACAAAGGAGTGAAACGCATAGTATACATATTTGCCAGTGTATTAAAAGTCTATTATCCTAAAAAAATTTTTTTCTATTATGCATTCTAGTTTCCAATTCAATAATTTCTATATTTTTGTTAAAAACCAGTCTTTAAATATATCTAATTGCTGGGTGAAGATGGTATTCTCTAACTCATCTACTCCGAATCCTGTACTGCTCGATATGTGGGAGTTGTCTCACCAAAAAATATGTGAAAAATCAACCTAAAAATAGTTATGTAAATTCACAAATGTTAAAATTATATAATTTTAATAGGATTCAATGGAACGGTATTATTAATTTTTATATCAATGAATACTAGGAATTAAAATATTTAGAGTACATCACATGACACTGCATGTCTATAGATTCATTCATTACTTAAAGATTAAAATCTGTGTTTATCAAAAAAACAAATTTTCCAATATTGTCATTTGCAAAGATGACTTCGCTGCATTATGTTTCTATCCATTATTGCTTAATAAGATCTTTGTAAGCTTGACAAGCATTTTCTTTCAAGATAACATCTTTTAGAATCTTAGTTACTTAATAGCATTAGTTTAGGCGTGTTGTGAAAATTGGAATAAGGTCCACCATACATGAAAAAGGATAGATGAGATAAACATGTGTTCTTGAATTTGTAGTTATGAAGCGGTTTTTGGTCTAAGGATAGTAATGATGGCCCTATTAGAGAGGTTTGAGCATAAAGTTTTCCTTCTGGAGTTGTCTATGCTTGAATTCTCGTTTTGGTTATTATGTTCACTTTTATGTTTTTCTAAAGATCGCTCAATAATCCATGGATTTGGAATAGAGCTGGATGATCTGAAAGTGCAATCTATTATCTCGTGGATACATCGTGGATTCAAAATTTTTCTCAGTAGTAGTGTTTACAAGAGTAAGCATAGCAATTGTTACTGAATTGGAAGCAGCAGGCCTTAGTATTGATTGCAATACCACAAAAACTATCTTTGAATATGAAGATGTGTTGTAAATCTCTCAGGTTATTTATTTTGCACATCATAAGGGATAAGCCGAACTCGTGTTGGAAATAGCTATGGATTTTATGCAAGATACTATAGTAGTGCTTAGCAAACACACTGCTAATAAACTTACTAGTGGGGTCTTCTCCACTCTCTATTTACAAATATGACTCCAGACAAATTGATATTAAATTTGAGCAAAACGTCCTAAAAAATAAATAATTTTATTGTACAGGGTGTTTGCAAAGTTTGGACACAAGAAAATAAACTATTTTTCAATATAGGTCATTAAAATTATTCATATTTTTTGTATCCATGTTTCCAGAAAGATTTAATCTTATAGTTCTCAGTGGCTATAGAGGCTTAATTTAAAAATTTGATGTACTTTATCCGGAAAGAAGTTCACTTTTTAGAGAGTGGCGAAATTATGAAATTGTATTGTGTCCAGACTTTGTGGACACCCTGTAGCTCTTAGTTTTATCAAGAAACTACTATCGAAAATATCGCGATATAGGAAAATACACTGTACCACAGTATTGCAGTTGGTACGTTACTGCCGAGCAATATTCATTTTATTGTAATTTTCATTTTGGTTCTTCTAATAAAACAATATACATTAAGGGACGGTAATACACTTCATGCATTCGAAACATACATCCAACATTGAGCACCTACACAAACATTCACAAAAACATTGATAATATTATTACATATTGCACATATTAATTTGTAGTTATTTATTTGTTTATATTTTATTTTTCTTTTGTCATGTGTTAGTTTGTAGAATTTTGTATACATTGAGCAATAAATTTGCTTTGACTCTTTTGGCGCTGTTAAAGTACAACTGCTTTCTCTTTGACGACTTGCTATTGTCTTTTTAATAATGCTTGGATCACCGCAAATCCCATGGACTGATCCATAAGAAGTTCATGGATCTGGAATTGATCTTGATCCAAAAATCGATCTATGGATAGGCATGATCCCTATAAAATGTGTCAGACTTGTCAACGAGCTGAGCTTCTTACGAACCGAGCCGAGGCGAGCCGAGCCGAGCTTGAACACAATATTTGATATACAACGAGTCCAAAACGAGCCTAGTTTAGGCAAAGCAAATATATAGTGCACCTTGTTAAATTGATTATGCAGATTTTTCTTATTTCTTCATTTCAAATAATCTTATTTAAGAAATTTTTATTGAATAATAGGAAGAGTTATGTAAAAAATTCTTTGAGTGCAATAGTTTTTAAAAAAATACAGAGCTAAAACGAGCCTCATTCAAGGATTTTGTGTAGCGAGCCGAGCCGAGTCGAACTTATGCAAAGTATAAACGAGCCGAGCTTGGACATTTCTGCTCGTTGACAAGTCTGAAATGTGTATTTTGTACAAATTTTGATTATTTCGAGGGGTAAGCAAGTACAGAGAACATGGGGATGTAAGGAAAATGAACGTTCAAACTTCAGAGTTCGGTTAGTCATTGTATTGAGCAAAACGTGAGTATGTGTCTGACATTATCTTCAAAACTGTTAGATCATACAATTTTAATGTTTTACTTGATGTTTTTCAAACAATTACATGCATACCCACATTTTGTTCTAATGGATATACCTAATAAACAAGTTGCTCCACCCCAACCCGTAAAAATATTGCTCAAGTATTTAAATGGAATCAATTAACCCTACATCTTTGAATACCAGAAAAACGTTGGTATTATATCATGCTCAGTGGGATAAAGAAGAAGGTACTTTTTATTGCAAACAAACTCTTCGAAACTGATTCGTTCACAGCGTCAAAGGAAAGAATGTTGTAGACATATGAATAGATAGGTCAACGGCCAACACAACACACAAGCTCTGAATTGCTTGACTACCTAAATCTATTTTCGTTCACAAGTCAAATTATTTTGAATATTACAATGCAACCTGTGTACTTCTTAGCATAAATATAAACTAAAATATATTCATTTGTGTTAGCCATATATATATATATATATATATATATA
>CABFPE010000201.1:825158-842561 GCA_900660155.1 Hofstenia miamia | reverse complement strand
GAGCATTTGATATTCAACGAGCCCAAAACGAGCCTTTATAAAGCCGAGCCAATTTATAGTTCTGCTTTTTAATTTGCTTATGCAGAGTTTTTTTTTTTTTTTTTCAATATACCTTTTTTATAATCATATTTTAAAATGTTTATTAAATAATTAGGAAGAGCTATTTAAAAATTTCTGAGAATGCAGTATTTTTTTGAAAAAATATCGGTTCTATGTGGCAAACCGAGCCGAGCCGAAAATACTCAACAGTAAAACGAGCCGAGCCGAGCTTAAAAATGTCGGCTCGTTGACAAGTCTGATCAGCACTGGTTTAATTGAGACCAAAAACTGCAATAAATAAGGACTACCTACGGAATTTCAAGAAGAACATCTCAGAACTTACCAAAGCATCAGAGAAAATTTTAAACCCAAAAAATTTAACTATATTGAGATCACGCATCTTCACGCAAATTTTATGTCAAAAAACAAAGATTTTAAAGCTAAACAGCGACATCAAAGATCTAAAAGAAGATGCATGTGATGGAGACGTTATTCAGACTTTTAATTATCTTATAAGCGGTGATGACAATAATGAAAAAACTTCAACAATTGTTGGAAGAAAGAAGAACGTCTTTCGTACAAAGGATTGTAGATTCTAGTAAAGAACATCAAACAGATTTTCGTTATTATTATCCGCGACTTTATAATAAATGTCAGACATTATTCATAACAGGTCATCTCGCTATTGCAATTCACATGCCAATGCTGCAACAAAATCTAATGAATAAAATTGAATGACCTACTAAAATATGGCATGCACTTAATTAATGATATATCCTGCGTGTAAATAAATTAAACAGATATTTAAGACTTCATAACTCTTTAAGAACTCATTGAACTGCTATGAAATTTATAATATTAGTTGCTATGACATCAAAAACCCGCCAAGTTTCAGTTTATTATTCATTTAACATTATGGCCAATTTTTTGCTTCAGAATTATTATCAATAATTCCTCAATATAGCAGAGCTATCATATACAACAGAATTAGAAAGATGAAAAAATTCAATTGGAAAGACACCCAGGTATCGAGCGACCCAATCAAATTTATAGAGGTCACCCCAAATGTCTATGCAAACTAGCCGAACATTCAAAAGAAATTCAGCAAAATGCCTTGCTCAGATACAGGAACGCCAGGACCCATAAGCTGTCCGAACGAACTATACAAACCGCCCTCAACAAATCTGGGTGCAAAAAAGAAGAAACTAAAAAAAATTCCAAATGTGACTACAACGCAAAAAGAATTTAGAGTCCATTTTTGCAAGAAAAAAGCTGGAGTTACGTATTCATAATCGAGAAATGTCACTTTTACCATCATCACACTACTCTGTTGCACTGATGTTGTCAAAAAAGAGCTGTTGTTAGCACCCTAAAATGTTTTGCATAAGTTATAGTCTAGGGTGTCCCAAATTCCAAACGATTTTACTTGATGATAACTGACAGGAAAATCGATAGCAGAAAGCATTGCAATGTCCTCAGTGACTTCATTCCATATTCAAATGCTTTTTCTTGATGGATTGGCACTTCAGGAGGCCGGAGCTACGATTCATACTTCAGGAAAGTTTTATGAGAACGAAAATTTGATTATTTTACAATGGCCATCGAACTCACCATATCTGACTTCATTAAAAATAGTTGATCAAAGAGAAATTCGAAAGAATGTCTTCGAAAACAAAAACTTAGTTCATTGATGAAATTCAACCAAACAAAATCTAATCTAATTTCTACCAAAACGACTAAAATTTTGTATCCGGAGATCCGGGGAGACAATTGATTTTTAAAAGATAGTCAGTACTAGAGTATATTCTAGCATCGATTTATTTTGATAGGAAGAGCAAGCAAAATAACATCTATAGTAGATACCAGCAAAAACTTTAAACGAAGTTTGGCAAGGAAAAGCACTAAGAGTTACGTAATAGCAGCAGCTGTTTAAAAGAGAAAATTTTTTTAAAGAACTGGTGATGCACATCCTAACGTAGGAACAAAACATTTTTAGATAGCAGTAACTTAGAGTCACTAAATAACAACTTCAAAAAAATATTAATAATGTTCAACCGAACGAAAGTCACCATATTTAGTAAAGAAAGGTGAAGGTCTCATGTTGATTATTCCAAGAAATATGTCACCGTCATATGACTACAAAGATTAGAACTGGATCACTCCAACTTTGAAACACTTTGGGTGGAAACAAAAACATCGAAAATGTATGCTTTGATAACAGTAGTTATTGGCCAACAAAGACTCCCAGCGCTACGTAGTCACCAAACAGAAACATTTAAAGGAACACCCTATAAATCGGAAGTCATAATGGTCGATTGTGTAGATTACAGTGCAAGATTTGTATAAGATGGAGTAAACGTCTAAATATTCCAGACACACATTATTTTCTCAAAGAAGTGCATGGCAAAATGGTTTCAAAAGAATTCTTGAAATCTCCTGTGATTGATGTATCATTGTGCAAATTGATTCCTAGCGGGAACATTTGCCATAGTTTGGAGTACTTCTTGCACTGTAACTGATTTTAAAAGATGTTCCTATCCTAAAGTAATCACAATACCAAATGGTACCTAACGACATTGAGAACTGCAACAATTATACTTGGCAAGATTGTGCTTTGTCTCATTGGGGACATTTCAATTACCAACTAAACTTGATTCAGGAAGACTAAAAATATTGAGAATATCGATATGGTTTTAAGAGTTCATATCGACCAGAAGAACGTGTCGAGATTTTAAACCTAATTTGAAACAATGAATAGCAATAATTAGGCCAAGATGAGATTCTTTGGAAATTACAAGGTCAGTTCTACCACTGAATGGCACAGGCTTGCCAATATTTCATCTTTTTTCAATTTCAGTTTCAGGGGTACTTTGTGGCGATTTCAATTTCAGTCTCAGGGGTACTTTGTGGCGATTTCAATTTCAGTGTAGTAAACAGGTGTATACCCACTCGCGGAAATTCCCTAATCGACTATTACAAACTCAGAAAAGACTAGCTATAAAAATTTCGTGTTTGATACACATTTTTGTTTAGTTGTCAAAAGTGAAACATGGATGTCTGTCAACTTTAGTGGCAAAAAATCATTAATCTGCTTGAAAATGTGGCCTGGTAATTAGTTCATTAAACATTAAAAAGCTGCACGTACTCTGGATACACAACTGTGCACTAGATGTGCAAAATAAGAAGGTTGGTTTAAAAGAGGATATAATTTCTAGAAAAGCAATAAATTTACTCTCTGATATTTTAACTTCTTTATTACATCGACCAGAAAAATTTGTTCGGGGATACTTTGATAAAATTTTCGGCACAAACTTGTACGTTTTTGGGGAATAGACATACCTAACTAGCACAACAAAGTATCTTTTCTTAGAAACTAATTTACTATAAAACAAATGCGGACTATGATGAAATGAAAGGAAATTTGAGGGCCGGTAACTCAGTTGCTCAATGAAATGTCTGGTTCCAAGAAAGAGGCACACAGAAGTTTACCAAGTAGTTGTTCTGAGAATTGAATACATGCACATCAGATATTGCCTGCAAAAAGCACTAGAAAAGCACAAAATTACTTGAACTTCTGCAGATATATTTATTTGATGACACCGCTTAAAATAAAAGATCTCTGCAAAGAACTTGGTAGTAATAAATTGACCACGCAAAAGCTCTGTTCTCAATCCAATTGAAAATCCATTGTTTACGATAAAGATTCAAACTTGAAAGGGACTATTTAAAAAGTTTGTAGTAAAAGATTTCTCAAGAATTCTTGTATATTAAAGGAATTGCTGTATATTCGGTCATAAGAAAAAATACACAAGAAAACTGTTCAAATTCCATTATACTGTATATAAAGCAAGAATCTTACTTGATTTAGCATTCCACTCTGCGTCAAACGGGTCAATTCCAAGAGTTCGAATAGTGATGGACTGCTCTCTGGAAAAAAATTCCGGATCCGTTGATCCTTCACTGGCCTCCTCCAAAAGATCGGTGATACCCTCCAATCGACCAGCGGATAGAGAATTAGCAGGCAGCCCCAGACATTCACTAATATCTAAAAATATTCAATAAGACTCTCCTAATGCGTGATCTAATTATTCAATTTAATAATATTTTCAATATTGCAACACTGTTCAGATAAAAGTGAGAAATAAATAAAAATACTTAATTGATACATGAGCCTATAAAATGATATGCAGCTATACAAGGGGAAATTTGTTTTGAGGTAAGCTACAATGCTAAAAATCACAAAAAGTTACCAATTGAGGACGTTGGTTTTAGTCTATGCTTGCGGCTTTGTGCGGCTGTAATTTCATTGGTAATTGCTAAATCCAGATTTTCAATCTCTTCTTCGTCAATATCCTAAGCTCCAAATCAAAAAGTGCATAATCACAGTTTAAGAAAAAAATATTTTTGATTCCTGTAAAAAATTAACCACACTTATAGCAAAATGTGAGAAACGTTGATGAGTTTTTTAGCTAGCAAATGCAAAACGATAACTAAAGAGAATATTTTGTTATATTTCAAAAAAAACCCGTTCATAGTATATAACCAAAAAAAGGAATAGCGGAACACTACTGCAAACAGTTGAATTTTTATAATTTTACAAACTATTTCCATTCCAAACATTTTTTAAAGCAATTGCCTGATAATTTTACCTAAACAGAGGCACACACATCCTGGGATTCGCATTCAAACATTCCAGGTTGTTACCACGCAGAACGGCAATTAATTTTCAGCACTAAATGAAAAATTAAGGAACAGAGAATGTTCATTGTTCAAATCCTCCTTTCTCATTGGTTGATCATACTCATATAAAATGTTAAAAATATTTTTTAGTCGGGAATAATGCATAGTTTTACCCTAATGATGATGGCAATTAGGTATTAGTTTGAAATATCAATATTTAAACAATAGAATCACAAAAAAATTTTTAAAAAAAACATAAAACTTAGTTAAATTTTACAACTTTTGAGACCAATGAAAAGCTTCAAAAAACAACATAATATGGACCTGAATCGAACGAGAGCAGGATCCAGACCGGGATCGACTCTTGAGACGTAGAGATGGAGGATCATGTTCATGTTCAAGATCCACTGAGTAAAATTGATCAACGGTCAGGTGACAGGTTTTCGTTGTGGCGAATTCCCGTAGTCGACGATTAATAGTTCCCTTGGTCATACCCACGACAGCTATGATATCAGCCGTATTACGAACGAAACCATGAATGCGGGAAGCCACGATTAATGCTAAAATAATAATCAAATACTTAATAATTTATTTTAAAAACCTAATTTCCAAATTTTTCATTTGAAGAATATTAAATAATCTAAAACCATTTTGTGATTCAACCTTGTTACTTATAAACAAAATATCTACTAAACTGCAAATTGGACAAGCAATAGAAATGGATTCCATGAATGAAACGGTCAATGTTACATTATAACAAACCGATAAGAAAAAATATAATTGCGGTTACATAATGAAACTTGTTTAAGTAAATTTATTCACACTGTCATATGGTTTAAAAAAATTCTGGTATGTTATTGGTTGGATATTGTAGGATGTCTCTTTCAATTCCATCGAACTACCGTTTCAAGTACTGTTTTTTTTTTCAAAAAAAAATTATATATTTTCAATTCATATTTTGTAAAATTCATGCGGTGAGCTGTTATCTCCCACTATCTTACTGGAAATATATTAATTGCGATGTGGTTAAACATCAAAAAATATACAAATGTGCACGTGAAGTGTTGGAACCGCAAGTATTATAGAATGTTGCATTTCATGGTGAATAGTCAACCGGGAATTTAGCGAAATATGCCGGTCTCAATTTTTCAGCAAGAACTTGATGGATGTTCGTATGAACAAGTCTCACCCAATTTGTAAATCCATATTTTCTCATTACTAAACTTCAATCAGTGCCATCAGGAGCGGTGCAGCGATAGTTTGATTTCTCATATTTATAACTTTTATGCGGACAGGACACAAATAAAAAACTTGTTAAGTCTGACAAATCTCTCTCTCCTTTAGAGTAAGAAATGAGATAAATTTTAATTAATTTCATAAATTTTGTTATTGTTTTTAAAATTTGATTTATATTAGGGCGTGCTGAACATTTTCCAGCTTTGAGGATGTCTGTTTTTTGAATTTCGATTTTCAAAAATTTCCATTCGCAAAACTGGAAATTTCCATTTAAATGGAAATCTGGTTCGACCGTATTCCCACGCAACGTTACTGTACACAACATATTTACATAAAATATATCTTGAGAAATTGTAAAAACCCACGTATTACAATGAATGGAGAAAATAAAAATGAACGGTAATGAAAAGGAGAGTGGAAATTACCAGCGCCACAAATTCCAAATGGTCGACGTCCAGTTGTCATCCAATCGCGTTTCATGCGAGCCACAATACGTGTGGCAGTTTTCGCAACACTTCGAGTTTCACTTCCGAACTGCAGGCGATTGGAAAACCGTTCGATGTAAATCGAAGGATCTAAAATATTAATATTTTTTTTCGGATGCAACAATCGAAAGAAGAATTGGTGTCAGCTGATTTATAAAGCAAACATCAGACCATTGTGGCGATTGTCAAGAAAATCAAACAAAACAATTTACTGATAACATGCGAAATTAGTCTCATCATATAGTGAAGTCAGAACCAGACACTGGAAATAATTTATTGAAATATATTTTGAACCAAAAATAAATTATTTTTATTTTAAGAACAAAAAATAAATAATTGCAATTATTATTTTTTTTTGCAATTATTTTCAAAATTACAGCACACAAGATAAAAACATTATTCAATGATTTTCAACAGTTACTCAGCAGTTTCTTTATTGATAACCAAATCCAGCACTGAGGAATCCCAAAATCGCCTGTTAACCTTCAAGAACATGACGATTTCCAAATGCATGGGTGTCATGTTTTTGCGATGTGGGCTCATGACTTGCTTAGCTGAACTGAACAGACGCTCAACCAGGTTGGAAGTTGGCAGCACCCAACTTAAATGCCATGAAGTGGAGACTTTCTTTTTTTCAAAGCAACTTCTTTTTATTTTCTGTTGGTAAATAAATTATTTCAATATTATTTATTGAAATTATTTCAATAAAATTATTTATTTCCAGTGTCTGGTCAGAACTCCCACGTGAGCGCAATGACAAAATATGGTTAAAAAATCCAAAATACATTCCAAATATATGCAAGCTTTGAAACCTGTTCTGATTTAAAACTGATCCATATAATAGTAAATATCTCATACAAAGACAAACGTTCCACCTTCAACAAAAAACAGCATAAAAACAAAATAACAAGCATATAACCCAGACAAAAATACTATGAAGTTGAAATTTGATTGCAAATAGAGTTGAGTGTAACTTATCTTTCTGTCAACGAGCCGACATTTCCAAGCTCGGCTCGGCTCGTTTAAATTTTGTGTAAGTTCACCTCGGATCGTTTTAGCTCTTTATTTTTTTCAAAATATTGTGCTCAAAGAATTTTTTACATACCTCTTCCTATTATTTAATAAACATTTCTTAAATAAGATTATAGGAAAGGCATACTGACTGCAAAACATAAGAAATATCTTCATAATCAAATTAACAAGCAGAACTATAAACTTGCTTTGCCTAAAATAGGCTCGTTTTGGGCTCGTTGTATATCAAATACTGTGCTCAAGCTCGGCTCGGCTCGGCTCGTTGAAACCTTTATAGAATATTTTCAGGTTGTTTGTAGACATCCGAAAAATATATGCTGAAACATATGTTAATTATATGAATATATGCTAACTGTAAAATATACAGTAAATATAGGGAGTTCTGTACAGTCGATTAATATAACGATTGATTGAAAATACAAATTAGCTTCGTTTTCATTTTCAACTGCAATTGAAAAAATTGGGCATACCACTTGATTAACTCAGAATTACATGGAATCTCTCCAAAACCTGAAAATACATATTATGTAAAACCATTTACTAATAAAGAATATAAAAATCAAGGAAACAAGCGTAGACTAACTAGCAAAATACTAACCAATTGTAGGTGGATTGATTGATAATTCATTTGAAATTTTTAAATACATTTTACCCAAGTCTTCAACAGTCTCCTAAAACACTAATTAGATGAAGAAGTTAAAAGAAAACCTACCTCAAGTTTATCAGAAAAATCAAGAAGCATGTCTAAAATAAAGATAATTAGCCAAAATAAGGGATTTAACTACACCAAAAATGAAATGATTTAAAAATACTTGCAAATAAAATCTTATATCAACTCATCAATTCATCTAGTTTTAAATATCAAAATACCCTTTGATTTGCATGAACTTAAGAAGCTGACATTTCGTAAATACTGGAATAATTTGAACTTACAGGGTAGCTGCTCGTTTCGGCATGCTAAATAAAGGCAAGCCGCGGAAATGAGCTTAACTCGACGACCGCATGTGAAGCGACGCTCGACTAGCATACGGTAGAACCCGTTGGCTAACTCAGAGCAATGCTGAGAAATATTGAGCCGCCCGGCATGATCCACAACTAATTTGCGACCTGAAAAATATTGAAATTCCGATAACAATAACATCACGAAATACCTCGATCAAGCGTGCTTTCTAAGGATTCGCGTTGGATACCTGGATGAAAACCAGCGAAGTTCCCACGCTTGCCACCTACAATATGCGTACACACGTATAGTTTGATTTTCACAATAACAAATATTTCGTATTGTAAAAACTTAAAACTCACATTTTAATAGTGATAACAAACTACGTACGATCATTTGCGTCGATGAATGTGCCAACAGAACCAAGATTGAAGTCGTGATCATTGACGACGATGGAATGTTCGAGTACTTCGCCGCAATTGACACACACGGCATTTCCCCGCGCACGGTCGACATCGATGTCCGTACTACCACACGTAGTACACTTGCTAGTCATCCAATCTTATAGTCAATTGTGAACTAAAACAATATTAGTTGACAACACCTTTTAGTAATGACTTCACTTTGGAAAAAACCTAGAACAATCATTTCAATATACTAGATATAATCTACACCACTGCGTTCAACAACTGATACATTTGTATACATATTTCTAATATATCATACTAACTTGTTGTAGGCTAATCCTGTAAATTGTACTAGTTTTAGTTTAAGAGCTAACACCCTACAATATAAACTGGCGCAGAAATTAAATACTAAAGTTGGGCTTATTTAATTTATAATGAAAAATTGTAGGGTATATCAAGAAAAGTTGGAAGGCATGGAATAATTGAAAGCGAAAGGAAACTGTTTAAAATATTGATAAACACGGAGAATGTATGAATAAAGAAATCATATCAACGGATTGTAATTCTAAACGACCTGAATTGTAAGTTAACTAAATTTTGCAAACATGGAAACACAAAATAAATCAGAAACATTTGTATTCACAAAATATTCTGGAATAATACAACTTCTGACCCTTGAACACGTTATATTCTGCGATAATAGTCTTCTATCATACTGGTATTTATGGCTAAACTAGGTCAATATGAAGGAGCACAGGAAATCATTTTGTCCAGCTGACTTTCTGAATGTCGAAGTGTTCGGTGGTGGATGCTAACTTTTCATTGAATTCTGCGATACGCTCTTTGTGGGTTTTGGAGGCTTTTTGCAACAGTTTAGACCATTTACGTTCTTCCTGAACTCTTAAAAATGCATCTTCCGTTGGAGTGCGTTTCAGATCCTAAAAATTACAATTTAGGTAGAAAAATTTTTGAATGAAAAGGGGAAGTTAATAAAACAAAGGATTTCTAATATTAACCTTAAACAGCCTGGAGATTTTTGAAAAAAATTCATAAGGCCCCGTGATCTCGGACTTTGCGCACGACACGCCTCAATGGGTTTAGAATATCCTTGTACATATCAAGAAACAGTCATAGTTCTTTGTTGCCTCCAGAGGCTCAAAACCTTCTAAATACATGAACACTAGGTTTGGAGAAAATTTAAATCTTTTTCAAAAATTCTAAATTTTCAAAGAAAATTTGGTAAACCGTGAAACAACCGCGGTCACAGCAATACGCTTTAATAGAAATTTCCAACATTGCATTAAAGTATGTCCCCAATAGATCTATTCATGCTCTAAAATTTTCAAATTTGGAAATAGGCTTGGAGAAAATTATGTGTAAATGTGGAAAAACGGCTTGTCCTTTAAAACGTACACAAGGCTGTTTAAAGTTAAAAATAGGAGAGAAGAGTTTTGACAGAAGGTAGTTTCACTACAACCACTGCTTATGTCAAAGGCCAATGTTAAAAAAACTCTACATCAGGGCATTAGAAATAATTTTTCAGGTGCATTTTCGGGAATAATATATAATTAAAATTTTAGTTCATCGAAGTGCTTGCAAGGCGCGAAAACTTCGTTTTAACTTAGAACATTTTGTGTTGTGAAGCATATCTGAAAATAATGAGAATAGGGTATTAGCTATTTATTTATTGGTTGCACATAAATAAAATATTACATATACACAAGAACATATTGCATATGCAAATGCACCCTCGCTTCTCTAATCAGTAGCATTCAGCACTGTATATTATCCCTGTGTTATAACATGTGCTGCGCACTGTTTTTTCACAATCGAAACAATGAAGGACATCTTTAAAGTCAGAGAAATAGTTGTGCATCATTCATGCCAATTTACAGTCAGTTGGCTGGAAGCATCCGCGAATTATAGCACAATTTCTAAATGGTGTAGCAAATACAGAATGAACTCAAATTTCGTCATTCGAAGATTTTGCAAGAATCCACGTGCAGTAGCAAACATTAACAAGGTGTGAAAATTCATACATGATTGCTCTTCCTACCATGTTCGTGACATCAGAATGATTGATGTCAGCGATGAATTAGCTCAGGAAATTCTCAGAGATGATCTACAATGCATGGGTGCGTTATTCACTAACGGAACAGTAGAAGCTACAGAGAGTGAAATATGCTTACGAAATTCCCAACATGTTTTAAACTTTGGGTGGTAAAAAGCATAATTTGTATGCAGTCGACGACGACGTTTTCTTCATTGTCTCAATTGAGAAAGAACAATTATTCAACACACCTGATAAAGAATAATGCTGCATGCTACTGAAAAAGAACAAAGATATTTAGGTGCCTTTGAATATGCCATATGTTCATGTGCATGCAATATTTCATTCATTTAAAAACAATAAATAAATAGTATATTATTTTCAAAACTTTTAAACGCAGTAATATAATAATTAATAATGCATTCAACAGATTTGGAGTCAAATCAGGAAAAATAGTCAATACAGGTAATTGTTGATGGACACTATATTTCTCTTTTGTGAGATGTTGTAAATAAAGATGATATGATCTTAGGGTCTTAATTTTGGCAGGTAAGCCCATGAAAACTAAATTCAACATTCACAAAACGCACACTTGAAATTTTTAGCATAAGCTGCATCCACTTACACTTTTTTACAAAATTCCATAAATCGAGTGAAGCCTTAATGATTCTTAATAATTCACACAATATGATCCTAGAGTCTATAATATTCTTTATGATTCTTAAATTTCTGCATGAGTGATATGCAACCACTTTTCTCTACATATAGCATCATAAAGGTTTGCAAAGAAAAAGTTCAAATAGCACCAATTTCTGTAATTCTGCAAATAGGGGGCAGGGGGTCAATCACCTTATGCCAACTTATATCACTACTTCACCTACTTCACGAATCAAGCATGATGGATGATGAAATCAGAAAACAGATCCTAAATTTGACTAGTTTGACCCTGAAATTGCGGAGGTGAACGGATTACGGGATATCGACAACTGTTTTAGCAAAGGTTGATATTAAGGTTCAATTCTTGCGGCTACTTGCTCCACAGGCAGCAAGACACGACTTGAAGCTACTTCAGTTGCTTTATTATCATTTGAACGTCAACTCCAAATATCAAGATTCTGTAAGAATTTAGGCAATTTGTATTATTTTTCAGAGGAACTGATTTTTCTGAATTTGCGGTATTCTGTCTTAAACTTGGCAGCATAACCTGTCAAAATTCTGAGGGTCTCAAAGGATAATGAAGAATAACTCGCAGCATGCTTAAAGGATTGTAGAGAAAAGCCAGAAAAATTAGAAAACTGCTATTCTGTTTTTGTGACTATTGTATTGATACACTATTTCTTATGTCATGTATTGAGCATTATTAGGCCACCCTTAAGAAATCGAACTGATTAAGCGAAATTTGAGTAAGAGTTTCTAATGAAATAGAACCTTTTGAGAAGGTCCGACATACAAAAATAAAAATTTTAAATTTTCCCCTTATATAAGAGCCATATATATATATATATATATATATATATATATATATATATATAGCAATCGATCTTACAACTGAAGAAAATTCTTGATGATCAATGTCATTTAATTTCACATCTTTGCGTTTTTTCTTTTTCTTCTTAATACCTGCACCGCCTTTCAACTTAAGAGATGAAACCGCAACCGAGTTGTAAGCATCATCAGACATCCTAAAATCTAGGAATTTTTTTAGAATTATGACTAAACATGTCTTTGTAATTCATATTTATAAATGCATCTTTATAGAAATTTGAAATTGAATTAGAATGAGAAAGTTAAACTATTCTGACATTGCTCACAGTAATTGATTGTTTCAAAAGTTAGTGAATAATAGACGCTGTCAAATATGATTTTGAGTTTGTGATAATTATACATCCTAGCAGTAAATTTGCAATTTAAATATGTAGAGAACACGTCTATTTTGATGGCGAATATTTTAATATAATGCAAAAATAACAATGCAAATTTCTACAAAATTTGTAATAGGCTAATTATGTATCAATGACGTATAAAATCCGACCAATTGGAAAATAGAGTAAGCCAAAATAAATAAGTACAGCGAGCGTAAATGAAATTAATCCCAGGAGACGAAAATGCCATCAATAGACTTCTGGAAACATTCGGAATTTCTACATATAGGTAGTGCTATAGCAGTGGAGTCCGCAACAATGACATGGTGGACTTTTTAACAATTTTGTAAACATTTAAAAACATTAAAAATTGAGGTGATAAGATGTATTTTCAAGGGCTATTTTGTCAAAATTTGAAAATATCTCGGAGCTTCGCATCGTATTTGTTTATTCAAGTTAATCACAATTGCGATGTCCCCTCATTAGAAATTCCTGCGCACAGTCTTGATTATATTTGTAATCATATGAATTAGGATATTATTTTTGAATTTTGTAGCATTAAATTGTTCTTAATTAAATTTTTTTCTGACTTTTAATTATAAAAACGTATATATATATATATATATTATATATATATATATATATATTATATATATACATATCATGTGTTTCAAAACAACTAAAAGTTTGTCTACATTTATAATAATATTAACCAATTATAGTTTTTAACTAATCACGTCGCATCACGTGGTCGTGGTATAAATGTAGGGTATTTTGTTGTTGTTTACAATAGAGATGGATTCCGCAACTATGACAACATTAGTACACTGTTATTATCAAAGTGATTGTTCTGTGAAGAGTGCCATAGGTAAATATTCATACCAAGAAATTAAGCTCATCATCATATTTGATTCGAAAAAGTTTTTGCAGCTATTATTCAAAGATTTGAAAGTACAGGAAGTGCTCATCGAGTGAATTCTGGTGGAAGGCCATCGAAGAGATGTGATGAAAAAACTGGCAAAGGTTCAACTATCAAAAAATGTTGTTTAGCAAATAAATGAAATATTAATATCTTCTCTATGTTCAATAGGAAAACAAATTATAACAACGAAAATACAAGATATGAGTTTTGTAAAAGTTGAAGGAAACGGATTATGCAGCAAGAAAAGAATTTGCAGGTATATTCTTGGATAAGATTCTCGATTGCATAGATTTTGTCATGTGGAGTGATGAAGCGTATTATTAGTTGGATGGTGTTGTAGCGACTTGTAATGCCTACATATAGGCTGATGAAAATCCTCATAAACTCATCACAAAACCATGAGATTTTGTGGGTGGACTTTCAGTCAAATTGATTGTGACTTTTTATATGATTGAGAGTGGAACAATTTATGGTGATCAATATTTGGACATCTTGCAAAACCATCTTGTTCCTATTTTGAAACACGATCGTCTCTGCTCTCGCACAAACAAAGTTTTCTTAAGGAGACATTTGGTGAACACCAAATCACCAGATTTGTCACATGTCGACTTCTGGTATTGGAGAGACTTCAAGAAACAAGTTTATCAAGCAGGGATTCCAAAGACCAAAGAAGAATTGATTGGAAAAATTCGTTACACTTCCTTGACTTTTACAATTGCTGATGTTGCATCGGCAAACGAATTTTTTTAGATCGTTTAGCAATATTATAGAAGAAGATGGTTTATATTTTGAACACCTTTTGTATTACCCTGTTATTGATTATCATAAAATAAATACGCATTTATTAAATTTTTCTTAATATAAAATTTGTAAGATAAAAACTTCTGTTAGTTGTTCAAAAATACCTAGTATATATATATATATATATATATATATATATAAATGTACATGCAGGAATATATATGTTAGATGCATATCAAACTAGAATTACAAACAACAATGTATCATTCAATAAGTAATTTGCTGGATATATCCACCATCAATGGAAAAATGCTTACACAACCTGAAAAAGCGATAAAACCACACTGACCTTGGCGCGATACAGATTAATGTGAAGCTCTTAATATCATCTTATTCTGCCATTGCCAATATGGACTTAGCACTGAGATCTTTAAGAACATCATAATTGATTTTGTTGGAAATTTTTTTCTCTTTTATTATTTTATCAATAGCATCCGCAGCTGTGAGAGACTCGCCTCGCAGATTTTTACGCGCTGCTTGTGACTTAGGATTTCTTTGCTAAAAGAACTACAATTAAATTTTCACTTGGATGAAAACGAGTTAGAAGTTAACCGGAAGAAATTCGAAGGGAGATCGAGAGAAATTCATTATTAGTTTATACCAAAATTTCTAGAAGCAATCATAACTGAACCCAGAAATACGTAATAATCTTTGGAATTCCAAATTTAAAAAATTTAAACGTGTAAAACTTTAGCTTTAAATGCTGTATACCGATTCATACATTCAGTAAAACAAGAAGTACTTACTCTTTTTGGCTTTGAACCTTGTTCCTCCCGTTCCAGCCTTCGCTCTAAATAAAATGAATAATTACTAGGTTATAACACTTAATCAATGAATTTCAGCGGTGAATATAGAAAAGACTGGTTGCGAGTTGATTAAAGCAATGAGCAAAAAGCTAAGCAGGAGGCATGTTATTATGGCACAATCCAAAAAGATAGTATCTGCATTACACCTCTCAAACTAAATTCCTCTTACACATGTACTATACAAATTTACTTTGTTCATGAAGAAAATTAATGCAAGACGTACTGTGACGCTGCTCCATGAATTCCGCATTACATAAATTCCATGTTTCTGTTTTCCTCTTAACTTCTTCAGGTGTGAGAAAGAACTAAAATAAGGCTTAAAAACAAATATGTGATTAGTAAATACATTCTTAATTTCATCATCATCCAAGTCTGAATTAAGCTCTTCATCGTCATCATCACTGCAACTGCCCGCTGGGTTTGTATTGCGAACTAAATGATAGGTCAATGCTAATTATCGAAGTAATTATGTGTGTTGACATTCGTATTTTGACTGCAATGTCACATTTGAAGATGAAAAAAAACAAGTAGAATATAGTGTAAAAATTACCAATTTTAATGCTACAGTTCAAAAACATTAATTAATTTTAGAAAACATGCCATTTTCTACCACACAAACATTTTTAGAAATGCAGTTCCAGCAACTATTTTTCCATAAATTTAGTGCAAATGATATTTGAGAATCTACAGCACTGGCCAAATAGCATAAATATAGTTACATAGATGACAATATATATTATCAGCATTAGATAGGTACACTCCTTGCCATGATAAGTTCGTGAGTAGAGCGCAAAATTGTGACAACTGCATTTTTCTCAAAAACTGAATTTTGGCAAAAAAACTGCTTAAATGTAGTTGTAACAAAGTGGATGTAGAAAAAAGTATTTAAAAAGTGTTACTTGGATATTCTATAGTATTTAAATAATGGAAAAACAACATTTAAGCAGTTTTATTGCCAAAAGTCAGTTTTTGATAAAAATGCAGTTGTCACAATTTGCCACTCAGCCCACGAGTTGTTAAAATCAATGAGGCATTTACTTTTTTTTGGATGCAGAAACGCCGAAATATTGACACCAACCTACTATGCATCTCATACTCAAAGAGTCCATTCCAGTGTTCTCAATTGACTTTCTTTCAAAATGCCTTACAATTGTGATAAAATCTCTAATTTTACATGACTTTCCTAACTTTTCATATTGTGAATTCATACAGAATGAAGTGTTACAATTCAGCTAAGCTAAACATGTGAAGAACTTTGCATTTGGAAAATGCTAATAATTTCATAAGGAGGGTACTCACCATTTGCAATTATTCTGATTCCCAACAAATAGTTTAATTTTTTATTCTTCATCTGAGAATTGATTAGCACCATAGTATATTAAAACTTGGATCTCTGTCTACTTATAAACTACTGCGTAGTACAATTTTTTTGGTAATGGACAATAAACAATTTGCCGGCAATTCTGAAACTAGTGTAAAAAATATAGAAAAATGACTATAATTAGAGACACTAGCATGTCTACTTACAAAATTACAAAATTTCTTATCTTATGGGTCACACAGGCAAGAGTTTATTTTGCTAGCCAAACTATACATAAAATTTCAACTGGATTACTAAAAGTTGATGTTGCTGGAAATTATCTTAAAGTAAAGCAAAAACTGTACTGCATACACTATTCGCAGTCTAAGAAAGATTTGGAGGCCGAAGTGCTATGGCTATTTAAAAATGGAAACCAAAAAAATTTCCGAACTCAAAATTCGAATTTGAATGCAAGCTCGACGAATCATAGCGTTATGGATATAAATAAAAACGCTAACATATCAGACAATATCATTACATGTGTTAGATCCGTGAATGTTGGAAAAAATTTAACGTAAAGAAATTTTCCACCATTTCATCAAAGGTGGGAAAAATCATTAACGATACTGCAACTTTTGGGCTATCAAACTTTTGTGAAATATGTTCAGACAAACTATCCCATTAGGAATGAAAAATTTTGGATTTATTTTTACAGTAGAAAAAACCAGAAGAACTCAAAAGCGGTTATTATGCAACTAAACTAGAAGAAAATTGAAAGATGTATTTATCAGCACCAGACTTGTCAACGAATCGAGCTTCTAACGAGCCGAGCTGAGCTTGGAC
>CABFPE010000201.1:778954-791610 GCA_900660155.1 Hofstenia miamia | reverse complement strand
ACCCCAGGCCAGACTTGGCGACTTTTCTTGTGTGCCCAATGGCGGAGGATTTGGCTGGCCCAAAAGGATCCATTAAACAGTTCTTCAATCAAACAAAAAAAAAGTAGGGGGTTGGATTGTCTCACCCCTATCGATTTAATCTTGCGGAGAGGCATTAGAATGTTCTGCATCACATCAGGGTCCTGTCACGGTCGCCATGTAGAATCACTGGGGTGTGATTCTAGCGAACTCAAAGAGAATACAGTTCAAACTATCTCTATTTACAAAATTCTTTCGGCTTTATATGTACAATATTTACAATATGTACAAATATTACAACTACCAGTCACTAACAAGAAAAGCGCGAGGTCTGGCTGATAAATAGTAACAACTACCAGCGATGCTACACTAGATAATAAAAGCAAAAAAGATCAATTGTAGTTGAAGGTAGACAAATTTATTGTGTGCTTCACTACAGTGCTATCAGATATTTATTACAAAAATTGTAAATTATAACCTAGATACTGTTTACAGTTTCAAACACAATTTCCCTTGCAAAGTTGATACAAGCAATCACACGTACTTTGAACTGAGGGGACAAATAATATTTCTATCGAATAACTACACTAAAAAATGTGTACAAATTGAATTAAAGAAATTGATACAAAATGTTAGCATCTAATCATCAAATAAGGACGTCAACACAAAAGACATAACACTATTTTCAGAGTGCCAAATAATAAAATAGAAAAAAGAGGCCCCAAATGATTCTCAACAATATCTTACACTCAAAAATGTGTACAAATTGAATTAAAGAAATTGATACAAAATGTTAGCATCTAATCATCAAATAAGGACGTCAAAAAGACATAACACTATTTTCAGAGTGCCAAATAATAAAATCGAAAAAATAGGCCCCAAGTGACTCTACAATATCTTACACTTTGTAAATTTGCTTTGGGAATGCTTGATGTATTTCTCAGAAATGGCTAAACTGCTAAATAGTAAAAGCTTAACTCTTACTATTGAGCTATTCAGGTCTAGTTGATTTGGTGTTATCAAATTCATTTTTGTTCAAGTTTTAAAATATGGAGTATTCCCATCCTATGTATTGTCTATAATTGAGCTCCAGCAAATTTTCAATTATGTATAATTTGTGTAAATATACTTTTATGTGTCTAGAATTATAAAACAAATTTACGCTTTTACATTTTGCATGTGTGAATAAACGCGATTGGACAGTCAGCCCATTACTCCCTGTAATAAAGCGAAAACTGAATTATTACTTGTAAATATATATTATCTAAAATATGAATTTTATTGCGTTTTGGACATAAATATATAGGCAAAAAATTGATTTATTGCTTTGACATTTTTTCCTCGGCAGAATTGTCTGGAAATTGTTTTATCCATGTGTAGTTTCTGTTTCCGTTTTATTGAATTATGTTTTCGATTACAGCAATGCCTGCTGCATTTTTGCTTTATTTAACTCCCATTTAAATTTATTGCGAATTATATAGTGTTGATTGTAATTATAGCAAATGCAAATTTTTATAATGTGAAAAATAATATTCAATAAATTTAAATCGCTACTACATGTTTTGACTTTAATATGCGTTTCCACATAAAATCTAGGTAATTTTCTCTAGTTTTTTGCTCCGTTGCTAAATGATTTCTGCAAATTATTTAAATGCCATGGTGCCACGTGCTTTTCTTTCATTGTTTCAAATTTATTTTACCATTAGCGCGGATATCTGTCAAATTTTTGGACAAATAGTTGCACCGAATTATAATACACAGTATCATATATAAGACATAACCCATTATGAGATGCTTAAAGCAATGCGAAATTATTGGATAAATCATACTTTACTGTAATAATAAAAGCTTTAAATTTTATGCAGTAAAATACACTAACTTCTCTAGTAATTCTTAAACGAATTCATCAAATTTCCCATTTTGCGTCAGAATTTAACAGCTGGTCGTTAGCGTCATCAAACAAGGCCATCTGAACTCGAGGCGCATTTCCATCTTTTGTAAAAATAAAGGGATTTTGTGTGCATCTAATAATCCGAAAAATTTCGTATATCCTAATTAGTGTGTTCAACCGAATCCCGAAAGTTTCATGTTCCGTTTTAAATTTAACTTCGAGTACATTTCACCTTCATTTCGAATAGAACGCTCATTCTGTTTTAGTTTTATAGTTGTTTTGTGCCTAACTTGTTACTAGTCAATATAGGGCGGTGAGAATTTTGATAAACATTTATATTGCTTGTCCAATTATTCACTGCAATGATATTGCTTAATACAGAGTGTTCCAAACGCTAGCATATTTTGACATTAAAAGCCTCAAAAACTAATAAAGATATAAAACGCATTTAGTATATTTGGAAATGTGTAATATATATATCTTATTGGAATTTCCAATATTTAGTGTGAGCAGCAATTGCACACAAATATTATTCAGATTTTACAATTCTTGCTAACACGTCCCAACAATGCTTTTATTTGAGCCTCCAGCATCATCCATGTCTTCTGCAATCAGAGGCACATATTTTAGTCCTTTCACAAATCCGCACACGAAAATAAATCTTACGATTTGCGATCTGAACAAGTGTTCATGATTCCTTTTGTGTAAATTTCCACAAGCAAAACTTATTTCTGGCCTAGTGAATAACATTGCTTACTTAAGCCTTAAATGGAAAATTAATAAATTTAATGCAATTAGCTTTAAAACAGCACCGCTTTAATGTTACTAATTTTTTAGTTCAACAAATATGCTGTCTCTTATACACATTTTTGGAATACCTTGTGTAATGTAAAAGTATTATAAAAAATGGTATTCATTCATTCAAAATTGCATACAATTTTCATGGTAATTTTGCTAAATCTGTTTGTCAAATAAATTTTCAAGCCTTCAAAAATATGTTGGTATAGTGCATTTTTGCCAGAGTGATCAGGACATTTCCAAAAAATGTGTTCGTTTCAGTTTTTTTGTAATTCAGTGTTATACTTTTTATTGTGTTCAGTTTTGATAATTCATTTCAGTATGCTTAGTTTTAGTTTTAATTTTAGTTTCAGTTGAACACACTAATGCTAATGCACTATTTAAAAGTATGCAAATAATGTGAATAATACATCAGGTGTTAGAATTATGTTTTTTATTGGATTTCATTATTTAATTAAGTTTCATATCAAATTGTTTTGTAGCTAGTAATACATAAATATATTTAGTAAAATACGGATTTTACTCAAGCTAATTTATTTTTATAAACAGAGCTTAACTACATTTTCATATCAAAGAACGACAAGCAATTGTATTTTTTCTTTAAAATCTTTTAATTATTTTGAAGAATGACTTAAAATTGTAATTTTTACTACATTCGCAATTTATGCTTGGGCAACAAAATAATAAACATATAATATCGCTTAGGTTAGTTAATGCCAATCAAGTAATTTCAAATGTAATTTAGTAATGCAGCAGCCACAACCTATACAAAATCAGCGATTCCCACCTCCACCTGGAATGCCTGGTGGTCTAATGTTGCCACAGGGCATACCTGGAAATGCGCCGCCTATCCCTCCACCATTAGCAATGCGTCCTCCTATTAATCAATTTCGTCCTGGATTTGAAATTCCTGAAATGAGATTTCCGCCAGATTTGCGACCTCCTCCAGGCATTGATCCGAATGTATTCTCTAATTTAGTTCTCAGCGGTGGTCCTCCAAGGGGTGTGCCACCTGGCATTGCTCCTCCTGGTGTATTTAAAGATATGCCACGTCCTGGATTCCCTCCATTAGTTATGCCACCCCCAGGTGTATTACCTATTCCTCAAGTACAAAATGTCATTCCTTCAGATCTTTGGATTGAAACAAAATCCCCAAATGGCAGAGTTTATTATTATAATGCACAAACTCGTCAGACTTCCTGGACAAAACCTGAAAAGGCTAAGATAATTTGCCAGGATGAAATTGCAAGCCTTAGCTTACCAGTGTCACAACCCGCGTCAGTATTGCCACCTAACACAATTGCTGATTCTGCAGTAATAAGTGAACCTGTTCAAAGCACTTCAGATGAAAATTCAGCAGTTCCTTCTGAACAAAGTCAACTTCCTACTACTGAAGTTTCTGATTCAGCAGTGCCCACGGTTATCCCTCCCATTGTTTCTAATGCAAATTTTTTACCCCCACAAGTTGGAGCATTACCTGGTCCATTACAGCCATCCACAATCGATAATACTGAATGGTGTGAAAATCTGTCACCTGATGGTAAACGTTATTGGTTCAATATTAGAACTATGGAAACAACATGGTCTAAGCCAAAAGAGGTTGAAGCTGCTGACCAAAAGCGACGATTAGAAGAAGAAAAGCGTCGACGTGAAGAAGAAATAAAACGGAAAGCTGAAATTGAACGGATTGAAAAAGAGAAGAAGGAAGCAGAAGAGCGTGAAAAATCTAAACCTGTGTCAAATGTGCCAATCACTGGTACTCCATGGTGTATTGTTTGGACTGGAGATAATAGATCCTTTTTTTATAATCCTTCTACAAAAAAATCGGTTTGGCATAGACCGGAATCATTATTTAACAATCCAAATGTTGATAAAGCGCTTAGAAATCCTCCACATAAGGCTAAAATTGCTAAAGAGCCTACTCCACAATCGGATGAAGAAGAAGAATTCGTAGAAGAGGAGGAAGAAGATTCATACGATGAATCACCGCCAGTTTTATCGGCAATTAAAGCAAGCACTCAATATTTGCCACCTGCAAAACGTCCTAAACTTGCCATTACGCCTCAGCGTCAACATCTTGATGAAGCACGGGCGACACAAATGCGAGCATCAATACCATTAGAGGTAAGGCAACAGCAGTTTAGGGAAATGCTTGAAGAGTGTCAAGTTTCTGCATTCTCTACATGGGAAAAAGAATTGCCAAAAATTTTAAGTGATCACAGATATGTCTTATTGCCACCCAAAGATCGAAAGGCTATTTTTGATAGTTATGTAAAAATGCGTGCAGATGAAGAGCGCATTGAGCTGAAAGAGAAAATTCAAGAAGCAAAAAACAGCTTTAGGAAGCTTCTAGAATCGGCTAAAATATCTGTGCGAACAACTTTTAGCGATTTCGCTATGAGATATGGGAAAGATGAACGCTTCAGGTCCCTTGAAAAAAATCGCGATCGTGAAGCCTGCTTTGACGAGTACGTCAGCGAATTGAAACATAATCAAAAACAAGCTTCTCGGTCAAAACTTGATCGTGTTAAAGAAGATTTTCTTAATCTTTTACGTGAGCAAACATATATTGATGAACAAGCGAAGTGGTCTAAACTTCATCGCTTAATTGATGATGATAGTAGATTTTTGGCTGTACCTACTAATGAACTACGTGAAGAATGGTTTGATGAATATTTATTAGAGTTAAAGCGATTAAATAATCCAGATGAAGTCTTAGAAAAAGAACGTCAAAAACGACGAGAAGAAAGCCTTCGACAACGTAAAATTACTGTTGATCTTGCGCGGCAAGAGCAAGCAAGAGATCTTGATAGTCAGAGGCAGATGTTTAGACATGATGAAGCTGTAGAAAGATTCAAAGCTTTATTAACTGATTTAGTACGTAGTTCAGAATTAAGTTGGCGTGATGCTAAAAGATCATTAAAAAAGGATCATAGATGGGACGAGACACTAGATAGTGATGAGCGGGAGCGTTTATTCGAAGAACACATTCAAGAATTAGTTGATAAGCGAAGAGAAGCATTTCGCGAAATGCTTAATGAAAGTGTTTCGTTGGATACAACCTGGCGAGAAACACGCAGAAAATTGCGTGATGATCCTCGTTACGAAAAATTCTCCAGTAGTGATCGTCGGAGAGAGCGTGAATTTGAAAGATGGAAGGAAGATGAGTATGTAAAGGCGAAAAGTAATCTTAGGGAGTTATTAAAGGAGACTAAATTTATCACACATAAAAGTCTTAACAATGCATCCGAGTCTGACCAGCATTTAAAAGATATTCAGGAAATCTTGAAGAAAGATAAACGGTATTTAGTTTTAGAAAGTGCTCCTGAAGTTCGTGAACGTATATTAATGCAGTATTTACGCGAACTTAAGAAAAGAGGACCTCCCCCACCACCTACAGCCACTGAGCCTGTTAGAAGAAGTATTAAACCTTAAAAAATTTTGTATAAATGTTGTGTTTTTTGAATACATTTCTAGTTTAAATATCTCGTAGGTTTATTACAAGTATAGATTGTTCTTTATTTTCATCATTATAATTTCAAATAGATTATCTCAATTAACAATATTTTCTTTTAGGGCTTTTAGTTATTAGTATCATAATGCGTTTGTGATTTAAATAATGTTATGTTTTTTTGAGTAGACAATTCATAAGCAATGAAAAAATTTCTTTCTATTTGATATTCTGAGATGAATCTCATCAGAAAATTATATATAAATGTTTATATTTTTAAATATATTGCACAAGATAGAAATGCACTTGTTAAATTTAAATATTCGGATATTATTGTCAAAAAATGCTTTTAAAATTCAATGTTCCATTCAATTACATTTTACTATATTTGATTATAATATTAAAAGTATTCATTTACTTGTGTTTAATCCGCAGATGATAATGATATGCATTTCTTGCTGTTCCTCTATGTCGAGAATTTGGATTTTAATTTACAGCCTGATTTTCGAATAAATTGCGTATAATAGTAATAATAAAATATTGGTTAACATACATAAACAAATATATGACCTGTCACCCGGAAAGGGTACTATTCGGATTAATTAACATTTTTTCAATTTTTGTGGCAAATCAAAAAGTAATGGTAAACATTATATTTTACAGGTAAATCATGACATGAAGTATTTTAGTTAGTTTGTGACGTTGAGTTATTCTATTTAAGCGAATACAGCTCTCTATTTAAAGCGCCGTTTTCTCAAAATTACTTTTCTTTGGGGATAGCACTCTTTTGCGTGACTGGTCACATATGTAATTTCAAAAAAAAATCTACATTTCATTTATAAGTAGGTCTTGTAACACGGCAATAACAACAATTAAAAGATAGAAACCAGCTGCAAATTCAGTCTGGATTATATTGTTCATGAATATTATGATTAAGGAATTCCTTCAATGTTTTTCTAAATTTTCTTAATTGATGAAAATCAATATCACTATTAAGATTCTCGCACTGTTCTTTGAGACCTTTAAGTTTATGTATTTCAAACAAATTTTACTGAAACTCTTTATATTTTAAAATAGAATATAATTATAAATTAAGAAAATAAGAAATTTCACTTCGATTAATTTAATTTGAAGTATAGGCTGCTAAAGAAACTGCTGGTTTATATTAATCGTTGCTGAAGCTAAATAGTAGTCCCTACATAATTTTAGCGCCAATTTCTAAGGTTGAACACTAATCACAGCAGTGGAATAGGATCTATATTATTGAAAAATGATGAAACCTTTGTTGAAGTAACATTAATATACATACATTGGGGAAACAAGATATCTACAAGCTAGGATTAAAAAACACCTAAAAGGCCACTTAAGATCTGAAATTTTTTGCATTACAATCAACCAAAATAACAATATTTTTGAATTATAGCTTAGACTGCTTACAACATAACCGCCGAAGCAATTATAATTGCGTCATTTCTTTCAAAACAATTATATTGTATTCCCCTCATTTTTATCACTGTGGAAGCTATAATTATGTAGCGAAACATGTTTACTAAATAAATGTATTTTCTATTTGTAATTTTTTTAAAAAAGAAGCGCAAGCACTAGTTTTACATTTTTCTCTTCACATGTAATACAGATCAAAAACTAAAACCAACTAAACTGTGATTTACAAAATGGGCATAGTTATGCGAATTCAGGAATAAAATTACAATATTGAAAATTGAAATCACAAAATTCACAAAAATATTCAAATTAAAAGTTTGCTGTGAGTTGGAAGAGTTATTCGAAGTTTAGTGGTGGTTGAGCCTGAGTGATATATCGAGATGGAGCATCGGCGAGGTTGATATGTGTAGGAATCCATCGAACTATAATTGATTTGATGCGTACCATCATCGGAGGATAAACGGATAGGAAATATGGCGGTGTCTTTTACCGGAATTGCAGGCGCGGGCGAGGGATAAGTTTGAACAAAATGTAGGGCTAGTGCTTGCGTTTCTTTATGATATATATATATATATATATATATATATATATATTAAGAGTAGACTGAGTATAAGAGAAAGGGGTTAAATCGGGTGTCACCAGTCCTAGACCTTGTTCTGATGCATCAGTATACCAGATGCGAGAATCATCACGATGTATGTGGTGAACCAGGGATTACTTTAAAAACTATTTTACATTTTTTAAAGAAAAAATAGAAGGCCATTATGCATTAATAAGAACAACTAAATAAGCAGTTAACAATTATTATTATGCCTTACTACCGATTAGTAAAATGAAAATAAGCAATACAAAAAAAACATATTAGCACTTAAAAGAAGCATTCAAGAGACCTTCTGTCTTTGTCTTCTTTTGAAGTCTCGCACCGTGTCTGCTACTAAAATATCTGTTGACAGCTTCCGTTGGTTATTACAAAAATGTTGGAGACCTTTCTATTTACTAAATCACTAAAATCAGTATGTTCACATGAGAAATGAATAAATTGTCTGAGGACAGTCTCCATGCTGGCAGACTCGACGTTCGAATATGCTTAAGTGTAAAGCCACGCAAGGCAAGAGCATCACTGGCCCAGAGCATTGGAGGGAACAGTCAATGATCCTTTAGGGAGATCCTGCAAATACTTAAATTCTTCTCCAATTTGAAGTTCAGATGCATTGCCAATAAAGAGCATTTCACAACAAACATTTGAATGATGAGTAAGGCTGTAGGCAATATACCCAGCAATATATACCACTATCACTGTGCTCCAAGCACTTAGAATTGTCACCACAGCCATTCTCTTATAAATCACTATATTAAGTAAGCCATGTGTGAACTCAGTGTAAGAAATAGGAAAATGTCTTTAGCATGCCGGTGTAAAAATGCACTTTGTAATTTTTTAAAAAATTTTTTAAATTTTATTCTACTCTAGTCTCATTGTCTAAATTGTTCCAAGTATTAGAGGCTGCTGCAAATAAACTTATGTGATCGTGGATTTACTTTTAAGTAATGATCACGAAAAGAAGTTGATTGTCTGCCATATTTATGCTTAAATAAAATTGCCGCTGCATGAAACTGTATTTGATATAGCATGGACAATATATTATACCTTCGTCTGTATTCAGTAACATGGTTATGCTTACGCGCAAAATTTCATCTTTTCAGTGACCAAATAGACGTTTTTTTGATAATAAATAGCGGTTTTTTGTATTAAGATTAATTAATAAAAATGAACAATGATGTAATTGCATGCAATAGTTGAATGTGATTATCTGGTACGAAATTTCTTAACTGGTATAAGTATCTAGCGCCAGAAGCAATATTTTGTATCTTTTTAGGAGAAATTTATCAAAGTTTAAGTCTTTGTCAATATGAACGCTTAAATATGTAACATGATCACTTTGTTTTATCTGAACGCTGTTAACACTAAATTTGATCTTATCTGTCATTTCTTTTACAGAATTGGGGGGAACTATTATGAATTGCGTTTTTTGAATAGAAATATTTTATAGCATTGTAAATTTTTCATGGCTTTAAATCCATCATTATCAGTATTTATGAGGCAAATGTCGTCAGCAAGTTGATATATTTAACTATGTTTCTCATGTTTCATAATGCCATTTACATATATTGCAAATAAAATTGGTCTTAGTACTGTGTTTCGAGACACTCCTCGATCGGTTTTAATATATTCAGATTTCATATTACTCATTAATACTCATAAGTAACTTAGGCGAACTTGTAGAATAGCGACACGCAGAGCACGCGTAACACGCGGACAAGCAAAACACTACTTTAGGGTAAAAAACGATAGGAAATACAATAAAATACTCAAAAAGTTTAAAATATAATCGCTATAAACCGATAACTTGTCATAATTCAGCATATTTGCAGCACGCGGTAACACGCGATAGCACGCGGTATATATTTAAGCAACATAGCATATAAAACCACGAAGTCATGTAAAAATAATTATATTTAACTAAAAAATTTCAATATATAACAGTATGTTTAAGCAAATCTATAAACTTTTGATTTAAATCAAGTCTTTATCTTCAGTGAAATATCTTCATTAATTGGAATAACAAGTATCCTTTTTTCGCTTTTACAAGCAAAATACATATAAATTCAATTGATCACAATTTTTGAAGAAGAATTTGTATAATAATACAGTTCAGGGTTTTCAAATCGAGTTCGAGTGTTTTATTAAAGAAAATTCCGAGTTCGAGCGAGTTTTCTTCTAATTCCGAGCTTGTTTGGGTAAAATCATTTATTGTACAGTTATAATATGCTAAAAAATAGTTATTTGCGATTGGTAAAGAAATTGAAGTTTAACCGTATTTTCAATCAAGTTTTGATGATTTCTCTTCCGAGTTTTTTCGATCGAGTTTTGCCTTTTACGAGTTTGAATTCTTAACACTCCGAGTACTCGATAACCCTGTTAGAGTTATATTAATTTTCAATGTAATACAGTAATATGGATTTTCAGAATTGTAATATTAACCACAATTTTCATTTCATTATATTACAAACAAATGTTTATTAAGGTTTGTTTACTATTTAGTCAATAAAATAATCAAATTTTTGTTTAGTGTTATTGCTAGATTCTGAATAAGATTAGGGCTTCTAGCGAATGCCTTACGAAGCCATCACCCCATATAAATAAATGTGGTCGGGGTTACTCTACCAGTCAACGGANTATTGTTTAACGTCCACTCTAGGTTCGGGACTCCGCAAAGCGACGCGCCCATCAAGTATTGGCTCAGCGTCTCCGCTTCTCCAGGAACCACCACGAGGAGGTTACTCTCTAGGACGATTCAGGCATAGCCCTTTCGGTTCCCAATAAATAAATAAATGTAAAGTTTTTGACACTTCATGTCATTTTAATATATAATCGCTTATAGTGTATGATTTGTTTACGCTGAAAATTGCTGTAGCCCTTCCCATTAATGAAGAAATTTACTAAAGATCAAAACTTGATTTAAACCAAAAGTTTATAGATTTGCTTAATTATGCCATTATATTTTGTTATTTTTTATTTAAAGATAATTATTATTATATGACTTCGTGGTTTTATATGCTATGTTGCTTAAATATATACCGCGTGCTATCGCGTGTTACCGCGTGCTGCAAATATGCTGAATTATGACAAGTTATCGGTTTAAATCGATTATATTTTAAATTTGTTGAGTATTTCATTTTATTTCCTATCGTGTTTGACCCTAAATTAGTGTTTATTTTGTCCGCGTGTTACGCGTGTCGCTATTCTACAAGACTAATCGCCAAAATCTCAAAATTCGTTATCTCCGGAAATCTGTTTTCAACTATACATTGAATAAATGCAAATAATAGATGGTCGCCAATTATTTGAAAAAATGTCTTAATAATAAAGTAAGGTAAATTAGTGGAACCTGGAGCTTTATTTTTTCTAAATTTTGTACAATAGTTTCTAATTCTCTTAAGTTAGATAGCCTAAGTTCTTATAGAGGAGTTTTAGGAAAATTTACCTAATTCTTTAATTGTCTGATTTAAATGATTTAGTATCTTTTTTTATCAGTAAATTTTTTATTAATAGAACTTTCTAGAATGTCACTATTGAGACTATTTGATTTTCCAATGAAACGGTTTAAAAAATTCCCCTTTTGTTTAGAAGAATGTATTCTAATATAAATACAGAGTGCGTGTTCACTGAAGATTTCGAAAATATAAGTTTTATACGTAGTTTACGCATAATTCTTTCATAAAAATTGAAATGGTAGGTGTTAAAGTCACCTGATATGTTTAGTGAATTCATTTTTAGGTGATCTAATTGCGATCCATAATTCAAAAACAGAATGATCCGATTCAAGTTCCTTTTTACGTATTGAATATAAAAGTTTTGGTACAATTCGCATAAGACCACCGCCTCTACGATCCCTATTTTCAACAAAATTTTTCAGGGTCAAGATTGAACAAACAAGTTTCAGTGAAGAGAAAAAATTGAACTTGAGCTAAATTGAAGTGGACTTTGTTTGAATCAATGAAGGGCAGTTTCCAATAAATGCATTACATCGTGTTCTTTTTTGTGAGTGGGTGTTGGGTGATTGCTTTATCAATGTACTTTTTAATAATTTTATGTGAGTAACTGTTTTTCTCCCGGATTTCATATAAATTACTTGTAAACTTCCAATATTTTAATAAATTTCTTAGGGTGTAAAATGAGAATGTGATCTTCTGGTATTAATGAAATAATATATTTAATTGGCTCTTTTATTGGCATGCTTTTAAACACGACTTCACATCGTAGCTTGATTTTCGATTTATTCTTTTTAATTTGGAGAGCACCTTTTAATTTTTCTAAAAAATCAAATATATTTCTTCAATAACTTATCTAACCACTGTGATAAACTATGGTAAACCTAAACCAAATGTTATTTTACAAACAATCCTCTGTTCCTAATTAGTCACTGGCTTGGTCGTACATTGGGAATAAGCAAACACGAAGTGGATTATATATATATATATATATATATATATATA
>CABFPE010000201.1:755182-778794 GCA_900660155.1 Hofstenia miamia | reverse complement strand
ATATATATATATATATATATATATATATATACATTGCGTGTCATAACTATAAAACCAAGCGAAATATTATTGAAAAATAATTCTAAAAATAATTTTTTTAGTTTGCTATCTGAAACTTTCAGAATCATTAGTAACGAAAAGGAAATTGTAAAATAAAAGCTAAATTCATGCAAAATTACAAATTTATTGATTATGGTGTTGAAAAACGCAAAAATACGTTGAAAATAACGTTTCATAACTATAAAACCAGCAATTACATCATCAATAACCGTTACACAATTAATAAAACCAGCAATGATATCAACAACAAGACAAAGTTTAGTTAATAAAACCACCTCCTTTGCGTGAAATAAGTTCGAAAATGGGATTTGGCATTGCTTCAACCAATTTTTCTCGTGTTTCTCCAGCGACATGATTCCAAGCTTCCTGTACTGCAACTCACAAGTCCTGAACGGTTTCGAATTGCCTATTTTCTGCATACAAACGTCTCACCAGAATGCCCCACACGTTTTCCATTGGATTTAGATCAGGGGAGCAAGAGGGCCAGCTCATGACAGCGATTCCGTGTTGCTGTAGCCACGTTTTCGTGAACCGACTGGTATGTACAGCCGCATTATCTTGCTGAAAAGTCCACTCAGAGACATCTTTATCATCAAAAAATGGCGCTAAGCCGCTCTGCAGCACACCGTTGTATTCCATACTGTTCTTCTACACGAAGTGAATTGTATGGGAAGCATCAGTTCGGAACAAAAGGCTCCCCAGACCATCAGACTGCCTCCCCCAAAGTTTCTTCTCGAAAATACCATTGGCTCCTTTCGAAGATCTCTCCAGTAACCATTGAAGCCGTCAGGTCCATCAAGGTTGAACTTCTTCTCGTCTGAAAATATCACCTGAAAATGAAATTTAACACTTATTAATGCGTTATAATTTGTTGAGAACCTAAACAACTGTTATATTTTTAGCTTTGAGTAGAAGTATCTAAAATTAATTACAGCAATTTAATCATAGGAAAATAAAAGTGATTATCCACAATGCCTCTTACCTTAGACCAATTTTGACTCATGTGGGCGTGGGCGAAATCGAGTCTGGCGACTTTGTGTCGATCCAAAAGTCTTGGGGCCGTCGCAAGTTTCTGTCGTACGACATTCGGGTCACTCTTGAGAACACGATGTACAGTTGCTGTTGAAACATTCAAATTTAGGTCCGTCTGAATTTGCTTCAGAGACTTCATGGAATTGCTAGCCACGCGAATAATTCTGTGTTCAGCTCTCCTGGACAGTTTTTTCTTCGGCCCTCCTGTTCTTTTAGTCCCGTAAGTTGAAGGATTAGCCAAAAAATTTCTTACAACGATGTGGGAACCGTTAATTCTTCTTCCAATTTCACGTAAACTGACATTTTCACGTTTGTAAGCAAGAATTTGTCCCTTTTCCAGTTCGGTAAGCAAACGATTCCGAGGCATCGTTTCGAAAACGGTTAAAATTGAATTTGAAATGAAAACAAATAAGTTTTAAAAGTATTGGTTAGCTTAACTCTTTCGGTGCCACATAAATCACAGATTTATTTCTGCACAAAAACTTGCAGACATCGCGGGAATGTTTACAACGGAAGTAGATCCCATGATCTTAAAATAGTAACATTCTTCACTCGCCACATAGAGGGAATTCCCTCAAAAACACGAACGATAACTGACTAGTGAACTGTGTCGACTAAAGTCGCCTATGGCGGTCATAGCGTTATATTTTGACGTCGACTTTAGTCGCCTATGGCACCGAAAGAGTTAAACATGAAACATAGAGTATATTTATGTGCTGGTTTTATAGTTATGAAACGTTAATTTCAACACATTTTTTGCTTTTTTCAACACCATAATCAATAAATTTGTGAATTTAGCTTTTATTTTACAATTTCCTTTTCGTTACTAATGATTCTGAAAGTTTCAGGTAGCAAACTAAAAAGAAAATTATTTTTAGAATGATTTTCCAATAATATTTCGCTTGGTTTTATAGTTATGACACGCAGTGTATATTTATATAATATAGCAGTGACTTAAAGCCGCCATGTTTTGACGACGCTTTCTGCTTTCTCGGATTGCACTTTGCGCTTTTTCCTGTTTCCAACTACCGCTGTGATTGGTTTTCTAGTGAAGCAAATGAAATATCCGCAAATTGGTGCCGTATTGGGGACATTTCGGCTAATGCGTGGCATATTACAGCATGAAAAAAACTATTTTACGATCGTGACTTTTTGGACTTTTAAAAGTGTTACATTTTTATTGTAATCGCATTAAGACAAACATCATAATATGATTAACAGAGTACTCTATATAGTAATCCAAATATATTAGGCTTAGGGCAAAAATAATATTTTTAAGCTGCAATGTGTAATTAATTTGAAATTTTCATTCATATATATCGTCTTTTATATTTTATAATGAAAGCATTACTACTATTTCCATCATAGTTCATAGTTAATACTTAAATGTGCTTTAAACACAAAATAGATACTGTATGTTGTTGCGATGCTGTTTATACATTTTTATTTATGATAAATATAGTTGAATTTGTACTGTAGAATGTTTACAAAAGTTAATTACTTGTCTAGTAATAACTATATGAACATTGCGCCTTTTCCGTTTCTCTTTGCGCTTTTTGAGGAAATTCACGCTTTGCTGCGCTTTGTAGAAAAGCGGCTATGCTTCGCTTTAACAAACGTAAATGCTAACCCTCGTTATTCACTGATAAACAGTTTTTCATTTAATGTTAAGAAACTTAAAATATGAATGAAGGAACAGCACAGGAAAAAGTGTGTATTTTGGGAGGCAGAATTTTAGCTGCCTTCTTTCGGGAGTATTGTAGAAATAAACGATTATCACCTTTAAAAAGTATGCTTTATTATAACAGAGTGAACACAAAATTGAGCTAACAAAAAACAGTTTATGTTGATATAAGCGACGTGTATGAACACACCAGCAAATAAAATTACTAATTTGAAGTGGGGGAAGACTCTAAATAAACTTTAAAATAATAGAATTCGCATAGGTTTCAAATAATGCACAAAGCAAAATTGTTTTTATAAGGCAAGAAATGTGAATTTTTTAGAAGTGAGGTTGAAAACGTTTTACTTGTAATCATTCTGTGGAATTAAGCCATTTCGTTGCTATTTATTTTTTCGAGAATGTCACCATTTCTGAAGAGTGTTTTGTATTCGTATTGATCTTGTGCAGTTTCAAGAATCCCAGAAAGTAATTTCCACGCAGAAAATTATGCAAATGTAAAATTTTTTTCATGGACAATTTGATCATTGTTGTTCTAGTTATATCATTGAATGCTTGCCTGGGTAATCTATTTTTTCAGAAATTTGTATTTTGATATTCTTCACATTTGCTAAGCAATTGGAATTTTTCAAGAATTCTCATTTTATATCCAAAAATTTCAAAATTCAGTTGCGAACTTATACAATGTCACGTAAGAGACTGATTAAATACTATAAACGTTTTCAGTTGTATAACACGCGGACAATATTTCAAACATTATTGCAGAAATATTTTCACTGCTCCATTTCGCTTGAATTAATGATATTATCCTTCATTTTCAAGTTAAGGCACTGGTCTGTTTTATGTAGATCATCAGTCATTTTGATATTTTCACTGCTCCATTTCGCTTGAATTAATGATATTATCCTTCATTTTCAAGTTAAGGCACTGGTTTGTTTTATGTAGATCATTTTGATATTTTCACTGAATTTATGTCGTATTGAAATTGTAAGTATTTCTAATTTCTATGCACACCTGTTACAAATTCAAATCAAGACTCGAAATGATTCAAAATTTCACGTTTTAAAAGCCAATTCAGCATGAAAGTTGTACATTTAGAAGAGGAACTATTGCCTAAAATAGAACGCCAACTTTTTATTTAAAATTTCTTTGAAATAGATTAGTTTATCAAAATCAAAAACACATCATTTCAATAAAAATGTCTATATAAATTTCGATAATATTTCATGTCAATTGAAAGATAAAGATTTTCTCAACTTTGTATATTCTAATTTGGATGTCGATGAAATTTTACATAAAAATTTACAAGCGTTATTCTTTAAAGAAAAAAGTGATATTTCAGATATATCAAAAAATTAATGATAGTAACATTTAATTAGCGCAAAATTTTGCACATTTTCGAAACTTTTCAGCAAGTTCGAAAACCGAGGATTTCGCTTAGATTCGATGTGCAGTATTCTCAGGGGTGTACTCGAGAGATGCTCAGGGAGCTTGGTTCACTTTGTTAAATGCGACTGGGACATCCAGCTTCTTTGTTGTTGAGAAATTAATTTGGTAAAAATATAATACTCAAATTTAGACCCCCTGGTTAATTATTTTGAAGTACAGTCCTGGGTATCCTTGTTATTAATGCTGTTTGTTAGTCGTCAGTGATAAAGAATAGAAAAGCATGAATCTTAACACGCTTCAACCACTTAACTTTATCGAATATCAAGTTTTTGTTGGCATATCTTGTTTATTCCATGCTGATTTAATTTCTAAAACTAATTTCCACATAAAATACTGTCTATGTTTACCTATGTCTTGACTCGGTCTAAACAACCATTTTTCAAATACATATTTCGTGATTTTCAATCTACTTCAATTCTTGTAAAGAATTGACTATTTGTGTTTATGGAAAATTTTCAATTTGTCGTTTGTGCATGTTTACCAATAGATGAGTCAATTTTCACATGCTTGGAGAAGATTGCTTGAAAATTTGGAACAGTTTGTCCTTTATAAAGTACATAGGAAGTTTAAGGTGCATTCTCAAAATTATTGTACATAATGCGTACATAGAGGCATCTAAAAAACCATTGCTTAATAATCGTGGAGACTTATACATTCATAAAATTAAGTATTTACAAAATTAATCAATTTCTGGCTGATTATATATACAGGGTGGTCCATAAGTAACTGAAACATTTCTTTTTTGAATAACTCGGCAACCAAACGGCCAATCTCAATTAAATAAAAAGCAATTGATAGAGGAGAATCTAGGATTTTATTTGTTACTTATTAGACCAAAATCCGTTCATATTTGACGAGAAAATTTAAAAAAACGAAAAGTTGTATTTTTAAAGAATCTCCTAAAAACATGCACTGGAATGAATTTAAACTGCCTTTGAGTCGCATTAAAAGCTTATCGATCTTGATTTGAATTTCTTGCGATCAGCAATTTTTGGCTAAATTTTGATGTGGCATAAAAGATCACGAATCCGATCATTCACTCAACCTGAATGATATTTACGAATTCAAAATATTTTTTGTATGAAACGTGAGCTAAAAATACAACTTTTCGTTTTTTAAAATTTTACTCGTCAAATATGAACGTGTTTTCATCTAATAAGTAACAATTAAAATCCTAGATTCTTCTCTATCGATTGCTTTTGATTTCATTGAAATTGGCCGTTTGGTTGCTGAGTTATTCAAAAAATAAATGTTTCAGTTACTTATGGACCATCCTGTATATGTATATATATATATATATATATAATTCATACATTGTACCCAAACATTACATGATATCTCGTCCCAAATCATGGTTTTTACCTTGTAGCTTTACTTAAATTGTGTAGGTAGGGACAATTAGAAGATTTTAGGTAGACATGGGAATCATGCAAATATCCTATATTCTCTATATAGTCCTGAATTCATTAGGCAATTATAATTCTTTGCTTTTTTAATGAGTTGGGCACTAATCACAGGAGAAACGGATAATATCAACAGATCTTATAAAATTCCTCATATCTTACTTGATTTAAGTAGATTTGTATCAAAACGTTTAAGACCACGCTTCTTAAGCAAAGGTAATGTCTACATATCATGATGAACATGTTCTTAGCTAATTGAAGAATAGACGTCCGTATGAATTCGAGATTTGAGCTCGTTCCCTACTTTGGAATCTTTCGAAAAAATCGAGATGTCGCATTGTAATAATAAGTTTTAGCAGTATCTCCTGTTCTTTCAGTTTGCTACATGTACATATTTTACTTTTTAGATGATCAATTGAAACATTAGTGTACATAAATTTACACTCCTAGCTTTAGAAGTTTTTGATCAAAAAATTATACAGCAAATTCTTTAAAATCATAAATTGTTTACTTGGTTTTATGTATTTGATTCATTTTCTTTATAGAAGCATTCATTTACTTCTTGTGATATTGGCTAATTGGAAAATAAGTTGAAGGCAATTAAATTTTAGATTAATGAAATTTTTGTGCTGATTTCAAATTAAATGAAAGCCCATATTTAAGCGTCAAATCATTTGTTTCACTTGTAAGTTTCATTTTCTTTTGTTTTCAGCTTCAGGGTTTTCCACTTTTGAAGTAGATTTTTTTTTAGATTGTCGTAATTGCATGAACGGTCCTTTTCGTTGTTTGCGACGGGGTTTCCACCAAATTGCTTCGGACTTTGTATCTATTGTGGAGGTTGGACCTCGGGATGGTCTACAGAATGTATCCAAAGTCATTCCGACCGAAGCAAAGGTGGAGTTTGTTAATCGACTCTCAGCATGTGGATTTCGTCACATTGAAATAGCCAGCTTTGTATCCCCTAAGTGGGTTCCTCAAATGGGGGACAGTGCGAAGGTCTTCACCAACATCACCCAGTCCCCCAGTTTGCTAATGCAAATTTCTGAAATTTAACGCAACATTTAGTGTATTGCATTTTCTTAAATTTGTTGGCATAATTTATTTTTATTTTCCTTTGCTTTGGAAACTCTGTTGAGTATTATGACAAAATGTCGCTATTTCAAATATTTCGAGATTTGAATTTCAGTGTATATGTATAACATTTTATAAGATCATCATGAGGATTAATATTTGCATTAACAAGCCGTAACTTATTGGGCGATTGTACCTAATGCAAAAGGATTTGAAGCGGCTACCACTTCCGGTGTAAAAGCAATCGCAGTCGGGACCTCAGCCTCGGAGACCTTTTGTAGAAAGAACTGGAATCAATCAATTGAACAATCAATTGCCACCTCTGCTAGTTTACTCAATAAAGCACAAACCGCTAAGATGGATACGCGCGCATACATATCCAATGTAATGGGCTGTCCATACGAGGGTGAGGTGTCTTTAACCAAAGTCGTATCTGTTGTTGAAAACGTGTTATCTCACGGTTTTGAGTACGTTTCACTGGGAGATACAAATGGAGTTGGCACTCCAAATCGGTGGCGTTCTCTGCTTAAACAGCTTGACAAGGTAGGGTGTGTTGTAATGTTGAAATATTTATTTTAAATTTTAATGAAAATCTAATATGTAAATGTACTATGCGTTTTCACTTAAATTACGGATATAGAAATATTCTTATTACAATGCTGAAGCGAAAATAATTTCATTTATAACACAGATCATTGCATGTCTTGAAATAGTCTACTCAGCATGGTGTCCTATTTATGATGGTATGATATTTCTATACAGTTAACTGAATCGCTTTGCTACCAAAACAAAGTCTGCAATTAACATATTCGTAAAATATATAATTACGCTATAAACGAATGAAAAAACCTACACTATTTTCCATTAACTTCAACAAGTTCAAAGTTAAATCTTGCTCAGAGTTTGCTGTTGCGGTGAAGTAATATTTGACGTTTTCGGATTCCGAGATATAAGATACTCTAGTTATTTCTAATAAAGCGCATCATATAGTTATTATAGCAGAAATTACTATAAATTTCTAGTTCACCATATTTTAGCAAATCAACAAAGTTTGCAGTCATTGGGCTAATTAATCAATGTTGAATCACTGTCCATATTTAAATTTAGAGGTGCAAATTAAAATACAGATTTCGAAATTTCAACAACTCTGCTGTTACCGCATTGATGAAATAACCGTTTGAAATATTTTAGTTTGCAAATACTATATATATATATATATATATATATATATATGTTTAAAACCTTTCATACTGTATTTCTACTAACAAAAAATCCATGTAATTAAGTTTTGGACTAATTACAACGAAAATATCTTTTTAACGATTGCTTTAAATAATTCTATAGGGGTTTTTGTATATATTGTTATATTTAGCTTCTTATGTTCAGATTGTCGTTTTGAAATCCATGTTGTGACGAGCGCTTATTTATACTGAAGGATCCAAGGTATCCAGAATAGATGTAAATTTCGATCACGTCACACGACGTGCTCATTTTAAAATATTTTTGCTTTTAAAATGCAATAAAATATTGCTTTCTCAGATCACGNTATTGGGCGATTGTACCTAATGCAAAAGGATTTGAAGCGGCTACCACTTCCGGTGTAAAAGCAATCGCAGTCGGGACCTCAGCCTCGGAGACCTTTTGTAGAAAGAACTGGAATCAATCAATTGAACAATCAATTGCCACCTCTGCTAGTTTACTCAATAAAGCACAAACCGCTAAGATGGATACGCGCGCATACATATCCAATGTAATGGGCTGTCCATACGAGGGTGAGGTGTCTTTAACCAAAGTCGTATCTGTTGTTGAAAACGTGTTATCTCACGGTTTTGAGTACGTTTCACTGGGAGATACAAATGGAGTTGGCACTCCAAATCGGTGGCGTTCTCTGCTTAAACAGCTTGACAAGGTAGGGTGTGTTGTAATGTTGAAATATTTATTTTAAATTTTAATGAAAATCTAATATGTAAATGTACTATGCGTTTTCACTTAAATTACGGATATAGAAATATTCTTATTACAATGCTGAAGCGAAAATAATTTCATTTATAACACAGATCATTGCATGTCTTGAAATAGTCTACTCAGCATGGTGTCCTATTTATGATGGTATGATATTTCTATACAGTTAACTGAATCGCTTTGCTACCAAAACAAAGTCTGCAATTAACATATTCGTAAAATATATAATTACGCTATAAACGAATGAAAAAACCTACACTATTTTCCATTAACTTCAACAAGTTCAAAGTTAAATCTTGCTCAGAGTTTGCTGTTGCGGTGAAGTAATATTTGACGTTTTCGGATTCCGAGATATAAGATACTCTAGTTATTTCTAATAAAGCGCATCATATAGTTATTATAGCAGAAATTACTATAAATTTCTAGTTCACCATATTTTAGCAAATCAACAAAGTTTGCAGTCATTGGGCTAATTAATCAATGTTGAATCACTGTCCATATTTAAATTTAGAGGTGCAAATTAAAATACAGATTTCGAAATTTCAACAACTCTGCTGTTACCGCATTGATGAAATAACCGTTTGAAATATTTTAGTTTGCAAATACTATATATATATATATATATATATATATATATGTTTAAAACCTTTCATACTGTATTTCTACTAACAAAAAATCCATGTAATTAAGTTTTGGACTAATTACAACGAAAATATCTTTTTAACGATTGCTTTAAATAATTCTATAGGGGTTTTTGTATATATTGTTATATTTAGCTTCTTATGTTCAGATTGTCGTTTTGAAATCCATGTTGTGACGAGCGCTTATTTATACTGAAGGATCCAAGGTATCCAGAATAGATGTAAATTTCGATCACGTCACACGACGTGCTCATTTTAAAATATTTTTGCTTTTAAAATGCAATAAAATATTGCTTTCTCAGATCACGGCGTATTTGAATTGATTACAAAACAGTTGATTATCTGTTTTCAAATTTTTGAAAATCAAAAGCATGCATGTAATAGTGTTTATGCACGTGGTACATGTGTACATAATGTCTATAAAAACCAGAATATTAAAAAATATTCTGAATTGAGGCTCACAAATACTGTTTATTCGCCTGCGTTTTTGGCTTAGACTCATCGCAGTGTCCTTTTACCTTCTTGTCTAAGACATATGGTGCAGCTGAGATGATATTTGCTTCACGTGAGCTGAACGCCATTGAACTCATTTCACCTTCACTATTGCAGCTTTGACCGTTTATGATTGTAGTATCCCTGCTCTGAAAATTGATTTTGTTGATGCATCCCCTTGAAAAATTGGGAATCCAAAACTCGTTCAGCAGCAGTAAGCACTTCGTTTACGTAACGTATTGACGTAGAACATTGCTCTTGTATCTCAGCAACAGTTGTTTTGTTGATAATAGTGAAAAATCTGATATTTCCGTACATCATCAACAATTGCTTCATCATTACCTCTGATCACGCTTGAATAATTGGGTTTTGACTTGCTTCAGCGGATGTACGTTTCATTTACTGGTGAAGTGTGCATGTGTTGTTGCTTAAAAATTGTAACTAAGAGTTCCACGAAAAGCTCCTTCATTAAGAGAACTGCCAGATTCGTTGTGTTTGATTTTTAATGTCTCATGATGGCAATACTTCTTATGCGAGTAATATTTTAAATTCGTCCTCACTAATCCATCAGGGGTTTGCAATAAATTATTGGTATTTGGTTTCGCAATGTATTTGATAAATGTCAACTTGGGCTTGATTAATGATAATTTCGATTTAGTAACTGATCATTTTAACTAGAAATTGATTGGGAATTATTTTTTTCAGAAGATTTAAATTTTTGTAATGCTTCGATAGATGGCGCTACAATGAGATTATATTGTATTTTTCTTGGAGTTTAGATAGCATACAATTCTTATATAAATGAGTTAAAATTGTTGGTAAGTTTAAATAATACTTTAGTATTGTTAGCTAATTTTCTCAACCTGTAAATGAAACTAAGAGAATTTCAGCATAATATTTGATATTTCCATTTTGAAACGTTTGAAAATGAGAATTACATACCTTCTATAGCTATGTGTAAAATTTATTTTCTAGATGTGATGTGGAATTCATTTTTATACCATGAACAGGTTCATGACAATGTCCCTTCTCTTGCGTATGCAACTGCTACATGATCAAAATCACAAATTATCACATATTTTCATTTTCTTTCTATTTGGGCTTAAAGTCTTCCAATAAAGCGTAGCTGCTACAGAATATATATGTTCTGACATTTGGTATGAATAAAAAAGTCAAAATTTTCTTTTCCATAAAATCAAAATTTTATTGTAGTTAAATTCTAGTAGTTTTAAGCGAATCGGATGTAAGCATGTTACACTGCCGTGTTTCGATTTCTTTGCTATAGTATAAATTTTACTTCTATTTATTTGTATAGGCTATATTTTTTGATTTGGTTTTTGTTTATGTCTTATTTGTATCTCGAAGAAATCTGATTTTGTTATTATTCTAAATTATCTTGGGTTTTTACTAAAAAAATTTTGAAATTCGCACTACTCATGGCAAAATTTTATATATTTTGTTAAAAAAAGTGCCCTATTAATTAAATGTAGATCATTCTATTTCGATATATGGCAACCTTTCGTATCCATGTCCAATTCTAATGCATTTTGTGGCATTAGTTTGCATCTAGTGGAATAGTTTATTATTATCAATAATTGTTGAGTTACCGTAGAATAATTGAATGATAAACTAGACAAATAAAGACAAGATGTGATGTGAGGCATGGATTTCTATAACGCGTGCTGTTGACATTTTCTACATTTTGGAGGCATGGTATTTATTCAAGTGTTAAAATTGTGTCAAAATCGCAGTATTTTCTATTGTCTTGTAGAAATGTTTAAATGTTATTACCGGTTTCGCAATCGAAGTACGTACTAATTAATTCCGCTTCTCACTTATTTAGTTAAAACGTTGTTTGAATAAAATTATAATTAGTCAAATATTGTGACTTTATATATATATANNTACTAATTAATTCCGCTTCTCACTTATTTAGTTAAAACGTTGTTTGAATAAAATTATAATTAGTCAAATATTGTGACTTTGAATATATATATATATATATATATATATATATACGTGTAGCGCGGCAATTTTAGCATCAGTTTATATAGACTTCCAACAATAATGCGTTTTTCCATCATAGCCTAAATCAGTTTTTCCCCAGAATGTTGGAAACATTGAAGCATTGCATTTTGTTTTTTATGATTGATGTGCCCACGTTCCATCAGACTTTCAAATTCTTTATCTTTTAGCCATTTGCAAACATTAGATCCGTTAAGCACGCTCTCTTTAATTTTTGCTTCCGAAAGTTCAGGAAGAAGTTCATGCAGTCTATAAAAAGGTTCCCTATTTTCAAGGGATTTCACAAAGTTTTTGCAAAGCCTAAGCATGATGTGCGAGGGTGGTAATATAACATTATACATATCAATTTACCACGAACCCTTTATTTATAAAGAGGCCATTATCTCATGATCGCTGTCTTCATCATTGTCAACTTCAAAATTAGAGTCTGAATCGGAATTCACGGGTTTGTCTTTCAATTCACTGATTACTTCCTTCTAGAAATGTAACCGATTTAGCATTACATATTAATTCCCCATCTACCGTGAAACTCTTTTTGTTCAAGTCCATTCCTCGCGCCATTCTTCTCTACGCTTCTCCCTGTTGGTGGCCTTCTCGTGCCTTGTTCCACTCCATTGAACGGTTCCAGAAGCGCACTTTAGAATTGATACCTCCCTGGCCTTACGAAGACGCTCTTCTCAAATTCTCCGCCCTCCCGCTGTCGCTCTACATCCATGCCTGTGATCTCCTTCTGTTCAATCGTTTGCTCACTCGCAAATTGGACCTTGATCTTTTTGATTTCATTAAGTTCTCTAATTCCCCTCCACTCGCTCTGATGATGTTGTCACTTTCTCCATTCGTCGTTCCCAGAAACATGCCACCCTTCACTCGTTTTTCAATCATGCTTGTGCTGCTGCTAATTAAATTTTGACTCTCAACCACAACGGCCACTAATTGTTTTTCCTCGCCCCCGAGCGTCAAGAAAATTTTGATGTCTTTCCTCTTTACAGAGACTTTCTCCCATTTCGCCTACTCTTACATCTGCTCCTACTTCATCTCCCGTGGCTGGCCTCGACGCCGTAAAACTTGACTTTTGTTTTTATATTTTTGTAGTGCTTGCCTTCATTATTGTTGTTATTATTAATATTGATTTTGCAAAAGAACAACCATTATGTTCCTTTTGTTCTCTCTTCACGCTTCCGGCTGCTCGAATGGGAACCCATGTTTCAAACCCTTTGACCAATTATCGAAAGTCATTTTGCATGATGAACCGATGACATGAGGATACCAATATTTTGTAAATATTCATTGTAGTGTTTTGTAATTTCACTTGTATTGGGAAAGACCTTTTTAGAAGGAGTGAATTTTGCACAAGTATAGCAAAACTGGTTTGGTTGATTGCGACACTTACGAGGATGTGCTTATTAAATCTGATTTTCAGCATGTGGATTTAAGTTTAACTCTACTATGTTGTATGCACCGAATTTTTTTTGTATACACAGAGACACGCGGTCTCGTTCATGCGTTTTGTGGTCTTTTAATTGTGAATCTTATTGTCAATTTCCAATTTATATGAAAAAAACAACCACGAAAATACACTTCACCCGACTATAATAAATTTTTAAATAATTATTTTCTTAATTAAAGCTGATTTTAGCAGTTACTTTGAAATCTGTCTATCACTAAATGTACCGCTGTTTGCAACTTTTCGCTAGAGACTTCTCTATAAATTTTAGGTTCATTGGTTGTATACATGTACATTACGTTTTAAGACTTATAAACCTACCAAACATGAGTGTTCTGCGGCTGTAAGGCTTTGGTCGCAGCCGGCCGTTAGCCGTAATTTTTTTACTATAGACAGGGATTTTTGCTCTTACTAAGTGCAATACTGTAATTTTCAATGCAACACTTAAAACATATCCATAGTTTGAACAATTACAGAAAATCATAAAACGGCTGTTTTAAAAACAATACAAATAATTTTTATTGAAAAAATTGTAATTTTAAAAATAATATTGAAACGCATTGCAAATAACTGAAAGAAAAGAAGTGATGATACGCGTCAGTTTATAAACAGAATACAGCAACTATTTCGCGATTTATGCAGTACTATAAACATTTGAATGACATGTTGCTGTGTCTTTATAAAATGATTTCAAATGGTCGTACACCTCACTAGTTTTGAGTCTTGATATATACAGTATGTCCCATAAGCTACAGTGACTTTTTATAAAAATAAAAAAATTAAGATGTTAGTATTTACAAACATTATTTACATATTAACAATTCAAAGCATTGTACAAAACATCCCATTTCAATACACAATAGCATTCTTTTAAAAGTTCTTTTATTGGTTTTTCCAAGAGTTTCTACAGGAAATCGTGCAAACAAATCTTATATAATAACTTTCAGTTCATCTTTGTTTTGTGCTTTCCTTGCTACAATTCTGGCCTTTGGAATGTCCCACACGTGGTGGTCAGGGTTACGTGCTGACCAAGTAGTCTAGTCAAGTTTTCCAGCCCAACGATCCTGAAACAAGCCGTTTAAGAAATTGCGAGTTGCTTTTGCAGTATGTGCTGGAGCACCATCCTTTTGTAAATGTAATGATAAATCAATACAATATAAACAAATAGTCACAAGAACGTTGTTTTGTATTAATTTAAAATTAAAATATTATGTCATAACTTATATAATAAAAAGTCGTTGTAATTTATGAGACATACTGTAAATATTAATACAATTCATTATTCTTGTATTCTCAATATTGCAATGCTTTATCATTATGTTTGTCGCAATGATTTTGCCCACGACGATTGATACATTGAATATTTCATTTAGCTTGTTCCCCTGAAGGATGTCGCCGTTCATTGTCATGACACATACGGACAAGCTCTTCCCAACATATTGTCGTCGTTGGAATGTGGAGTGCGGATTGTTGACTCGTCCGTTGCCGGACTCGGTGGTTGTCCGTATGCTCCAGGTGCTTCGGGTAATGTTGCCACTGAGGATTTAGTCTATATGCTTCAAGGACTCGGCATGGCTTGTGATGTTGACCTAGAATCCTTAATAGTTACAGGTGACTACATTTGTGGGGTGATTGGAAAAGAGACTGAATCTAAAGTTGGAAGGGCTTTGTTACCAGGCATTAAGAATAAATTGAACCATTAGTTTTATAGAAAATTGCATAAATTAAATGTTAAACCTTCTTCTATTCTGTAACTTTAGCGCATAAAGTATTGTCAATACCTGAAAATTATTTTCGATTTTTCTCAAGGTGAGTTGCTCTATCAGTGTTATGTTCAGGAATGGCATGTTTTTTTATTTAATAGCTTTATTTAACGCTGTATGCCTATACATGAATATATATATATATATATATATATATACAAACATGAACTACACAAAGCCTAAAATATGCTACAACTATAATTAAAATGAACTAAAAACAAATAAAAACAAAAAAAAACAAAATATTTACAAAACGCTAAAAAGCTAAATATTTTCGCCAAAAGTTTGTTTTAACACTGTTTAAAATCACTGTTTCTTGCACTGCTTTTTAAATGTTGTTTTTTGAAATTTATATAGAACTTTATGAAAAGTGTGGAAAATATTTTTTTGGTTTCGTCCAATCGTATTTTCATAACCGATTTTCTACGTGTATGAAACGAAAAAGGAATTTTGATAAGTGTATTTTAATTCAATGTTTGTTCATCAAAATTTCATTACCTTCAGGTGGACCCAGTGACGTGCGCATGGTGGAATGCCCCCCCGTCAGATTTCCAAATTTGATATTGACTAGATAATTCAAAAAAAATTTTGTAAAAACTTGAAAAATTTAAAATCTAGGATCGTGAAATGCATTTTTAGGGTATATTTTCTCAATATTTTCAAAAGTTTTCGCGGGGCTTTGTCCCGCATTCTGTAATGACGATGATGTCCCCATGTCAGAAAATCCTGCGTACGCCCCTGGGTAGGCCTGTATAAGACCAATAGTTTGAAACCTTTGTTCAATATTTTTCGTAACTAAAAATATTTGAATTTTTTCAAGATTACAATTGTGTAATGCAATTCGTTACACATACTTTACGGTATTTTTTTATAGAATATAGTTTTTTACGAGTTATTTTATTTGCATTCGTAAAAAGCTCTTGTAAAAGTTTCTCATGCAGAGCCATGCAATTTTATGGAATCACTATCCAAATTTTATTTACATTAATAATTTTGAATGATGTGCTCATATATAATCATTACACGCTATCATCTGTTGCAAAGATGTGATAATTTATTAATCTTAAATTTTTTTTCATTTATTGATATAATTTATTGACCAAGTGGAAACATGGACAAAATTCAATGAATAGTGTGCATGTTACAGGCTTCTGATTTTCATTTTGTATAATTATTATGTTTAAATAAAAAATGAAATTTTCGTTTTAAAAATTGTTTTTTTTTCATTTTCAATTTTTTAGAATTATTTGCAATACTAAAACTTAAAACGATGTTACAATTTTTAATTTTTTGTAATTGGGGATGCATTTTACACTTTAATTAATAAACAATAATTGCAAAAAATATGATATTTTATATCCATTTAATGTAATTTTCCACTTTTTATATGAACTTGAGAAACAGTTTTTCTAGACCCAACAAGTTTTTTTCAATTGCATATACAATTAGTGGTGATTTATTTAACTATTAACTTTCAACTGCTTGGTGCTCCTTTTCACCGAATTTTCTCCAAGCCTATTATGAAATGTGGAAGTCGTGTGATATTGACACATTTATTGATGAATGTACTGGTATGTAATGGTAAACACATTTATACCAAAAAGTGTATTACTACGTCTAAAGTACTTGAAAAGATGAAGTATTATTGAAATTTTGAGTTTTGTTAAATCCATTTTTTAACCCAGAAAATAGCTAAACTCAACTACCTCTTTTTGGAGATTTCATTCGCAAATTATAAATTTTTTAGGTAGTTTTACATTAATTGAAATTAAGAATAATATCCAAAACCGAAGCCAGAATTAAAATGTTTTCTTCAGGTTTTTCACTTTTGAAATTTTACAATTTTGAAAATAAGAAAGTCTATAAAATAAAAATGGAAAAGGTAGTTTTTATTTTTTTATTGAATTTTTCATTTAATCCTTCTATATAATCAAAGTGAACATTCTAAAACGGTTTGATTCATACATTTCTTTCTGAGTTTATTTGAAATTGCTGTCCAATATTTTTTAAGAGAGATTATTGTGTTGGTCCTGTAAAATTGTTATGTTAGAGAGGGTGTACTTTCTCAAATTTCCCAAAAATTTTGCTGATGAATATTTTTATGCTTAAACATAGTTGCGTTGTGGGGACATTTATGACACTATATCCAATGCAAATTAGTTTTTATTTTAACTGCATCTTACTTTTTCAATCTTAAAAAATTTCCTTAGTTTTCTAAAATACCATATCTTATACATTGTATAAAAATATTTCAAATTTTTATATTACAAAAATTTAAAACTGGTGGCGTTGCCGACTCGCTTGCAGCTCTATGCTATCCGTACCCGTAAAAACACGTTAAAGTATTCGAAAAAATTTCTGAGAATTAAAAACTAATTAGATATTTCAGTTAGAATGATATACCCGTTTGTAGTACTTGTACCCGCAATTCTTTAGCTAAAAGTCTATAATTCCGTTTCTTATGTATGCATAGCTTTATTTGACATTTTTCAATTACTTAAACCATAATAATGGTTGGGCCACATAAATTGACCAAGAATGACTGTCAGAATCTCGGAAGTCATTGAAAATGTACGTGAACAGATTGAAGGCTGCTCGCCTCAATTTCTTTTTTCAGATGACATTTTTTTTCACATTCAATGCTTATGTGAATGCACAATACTGAGATTTACTAGATAACAATTGTCACTTCCAAGCGTTCAAAAGGTGCTGTGTTTTGAGATGTTGTTGGCAGTGATAGTAATTCTCTCCCCCAATGTTCCCTTGAGGGTGTATCAGTGAAGTCTGAGTCAAAATTGTAGTTATGTATACAAAGAATGGATGAGATTTTTTACTAAGAATAAATTGGCCGTAATCAAGTTCTTATTGTGATCTTTTTAGCTATTGAATTTGGGTAGAGATTGCATGGAATGCCTGCAATTAACCTCCAAAAGCACATCAACTCTAAAGAATGCTGTTCAAGGTCCATGATGAAATTTATAAGTGAGAATTTTGTTCGAAAGTCTTGCAAATTCTTCTGCAAATGATTGAAGGCGAATGATCCCATTTCACCGCAAATAATTATGTTTATTAATCAAACTATACGTTTAATGTTAAATTGTTACCTTAACTCCTTCAGTACCATCACGAGATAATCTCGTGATTTGAGCACTCCATATTTTGCGCCAGCACGAGACTATATCGTGTTAGATAATATTTGTTATAAGTAGGTTTGCAGTTGTTTGGGCTGTGCACTGGCACATCGTTCCGATATAAGTTTTAAATATATTTAAAAAAAATTTTTTTTTAGTTTTTTAATTTTTTTTGGGTTATAGCATGGCACAAACCAATACCTTGATGGTACTGAAGGGGTTAAATTCATGTAAGTTTACGTTACTTATTTTGGAAAATTATCTATGAATATTTCTTAAGGTAATGCTTGCACTGTTTTAATATGGTTTAATCACATGTAACCAAATGTATACAAATTCTTAAAAGTTCATCATCACTCGATGATTCTCCAGTCCTTTCTCGTGGTGGTCTGTCGTATGCGTTCTCGTTTAAAGTTGCATCGTCGTTTGTAAATGAAGTCCAGTTTCTTCGGACTTGCGTCTATTGCATTTATGACAAATGCATTCCTTGTGTTATTTCTTAGTTCCTAAACATATTTGTTTTCTTAAAATTTCTGGAAGAAGTTTTCTCGTTTTTTTTACTTATAAAATTATTTGTTGACTAAATAAATAGTCTTGAATTTTTTACCATTCTTTTAGGTTTGAGAAAGTATAATTTTTATAAAATATTCCACATTTCTAATCCATTATGGCGGCTTAAGTTGTGACATATATGATGTAAAGTCATATGCATTGGAGGTAAAATACACACGTTTTACCAACAGGTAGAAGTTTATTACTTTGTCAGTAAGTGAAATGAAAAGAAAAGAGAAATTACCTTTTATATGAAATGAATTTAAAACTCAATATTATTGTGTAAGGTCTTACTACGCCTTTTACTTATAACAGTAATCCTGTGTACAATCCGATTTTACAGTCATGACCCTCTACAATAGTGATATTTGGCGTTTTCAGGCGCGTAAAATGGGGAGTCGTTCCTCTAGCAACGACGTTGACGCCTTTGCCAGCTAACCTTTTTGCAATAAATTTGGAAAAATTTCGCGTTTTGTACCAACATTCAATTTAAGCGAAAATAAAAAAATAAATCAGAATCGACCGATTTTGACCAGCTAGAAATATCAAAAAAAATTCGTCAATTTCCGTCAGATTGCTATGAAATTGTCCGGATATTATTCAGGACTATATCTAAAAATCTGCATCAAGAGAATAAGATACGATTTTTGAATGCTGAGTTACTGAACATTTGCATATTAATTAAGTGCCAATTAATCAAATTTTCAATAAATTCCAAAAAATTTCCCTACCAGTCCATTTATTTTATTTCTGTGACCCAGAAATTTTCGTCCATAGCTGTTTATCAATTTTCTTGTTTTGATGGAATTTAGGGAAAAATAAAGAACAAGTGTTTTAAATAAACCCCTCAATTTTGGTTCATTATATATATATATATATATATATATATATATATATATATTATACAGTAAATTTGCATAATTTATGCATGACATACCATGAACCCAAACAACCATCCTAGTGCTACAAAATCACTTTCATGACCTCAGTGATAAAAACCTTCCATTATTCCTGTGATTACATAGGTTTCTAGGCTGATCTTAATATAATTCTACGTTTCCTCAAAGTCTTTTCTTGCCTTACCCCAACAATAGAAACTCATTCTATTTTATATGAATTTTATATCAAAAAAAAGTAAATATTTTCAATGCATATTATAAAAGGTTGTATGAAGTTATCATAAGCCTTTGTAGAAGCGGTAATCCTAGTGATTTGCAACACACTGTTTATGTGTTCTTGATATTTCCCTTTTCTGTTACTTTCCTTTCTCTCAATTAAATGTAAATTTTCCTAATTAATTAAGGTTCGTTTTGGTGACTTTCGGTACAATGAAATTAGTTTTATATGCAAAAACTAGCGATGCACACGTAACAGAACGTTTCTTCTCAGTAAAATACACAACATATTTATACCTGGAAAGAAAAATATTGAACTTATTTTTTGATTTTTTCTCTGCCTATCAAACACGTAAAGATATAATGATCCAAATAGTTTAAGACTCCAATATATTTTATGCTAATGTTTTAAGTGATTATAAAATTTAAATAGCAATTTGAAGAAATCATTAGCAATCATCTGCCAAATTCATTGTTGTTGAACTTAGAAAATAGTTTTTTATTGTCTGAAAAAACACCAGGAGAAGTATTGAATTAGTCCGGTTTCGATTTTAAGTCTTTCTCCGTATATCAATATTACTGTAATCAATTTGCAATAACTGCACTTTGAAAATTAATTTTGTATGCACTTCTAAAATAAGTTTAATCAAGGTTTGCTAAAGAGTAATCCTTGGTTTAATCTTAACATGCTTTGTTGTTTCTGAGTTTCCTTAATGTATATTGCTTCACCGATTTTTGGATAAATTGATCTTTGTTTCGGTGAAGGTAAGGTAAGGTAAGATGTATTTCCTGTAGGTACATGTTACAATGTAATAAAATATTATAGATAGTTTGGATCATTGCCAAAAGAAAGAATACCAGAGATTGTTGGAAGAAAAGTTATGTAAAAAGTAATAACTGTTAACCACTTTAAGATGCGGCATGCAGAGCGGTTAGTTGTGTTACCGAACACATTTTTCATTAAACTGTAATGCACTGGAGGTGTATTATCCTATTCTATTTGATGAAACTTTTTTTTTAAATTGATTACTGTAGAAGTAATTTATTTTTTTCATTAAATCTTGTTTTTTGAGATGCATAATCTTGGAAAAAACACAATTGTCTTATGATAAAAATGCGTTCACTATCTGATAATCCCGGTACCCAAACTTCTACCGCGTTAAGATATTGTAGAACATTAAGGACATTTAGAAAAGATCAACTATTAAACAAACAACAAAATATGTTGACATTAAACCTATTTTAGAAGTGCATGCAATACTACTTTAGAAAGTGTTATTGTAAATTTAAAATCGAAACCGGTCTATTCTAATCACAAACAAACATATATATATATATATATATATATATATATACNATATTTTTTCCACGATAAGCAAGTTGTCATTCAACAAACAAGTTTTTCTGGCATATCAGAAAGTAGTCTATTTCGTTTATTCGACAATACAATTTCAAATATGCTGAAAATTCTTTCACTTCGGACACTTGATTGTTTCGATGCTAAAAATTATTTATTTTCATACACAAGAGATCGGATGTTTATTGAGAAATGAGGTTGTACTTCAGTAGTAGTTTTCCGGTATCCGATAAGTTATCCGGTACCAGAGAGTCAAAGTATCCAGCATCCGGTATATTCAATTCGCTACCCGGTTCCAATTCCTAAATCCAAGAGGAATTCTATTTATATATATATATATATATATATATATATATATATATATTTATATATTCAAAAGATAATTTACTGATAATTTACTATGGTATAATCATTGTCAATTTTCAATTTTTTTGCGGTAGAAATGGTATACTATGCACTCTCTAAAAAAATTATCTCATTCGTTCCTAAATTACTAGAGACAGATCTTAGTGTGGGTTGTTTTAGTGGTTGTTTTAAAAGATTTCTTATACAATTTGTGAATTAAAGATGAAAAACATACTGAACTGGCAGAAACTTATTGCCTGAACTAATCAATACCTGGTTCTAATATACCGTGAAAACGAGTCGTTCGATGATAATAATAATAAATCTTGTTCGCATGTGTAATTAAGCCGACACAACAGCTTCTGTATATCTGTGATGTAGTGGCACACGATGATTGTGGCAAACTTAGTATAACGGCATATATTCCGTTTTTGATTCGTGCTTTCTACTTCAAGAAGTTACATTTCAAAAAATTTCGATTGTTATTTTGCTTTCTTTAAGAGTTAGTTACCCTGTTGGAACTGTTGCTCGCTAATCACGTAGAGAGTGTATTAGAAAGATCTAATCGTTCAGGAAGCATTGCTATCTTAAGATTTTTCCTATTTAGTGGTCTCCATCACTTTTGTAAGAGAGCATTTCTTGACCAATTCATTTGACAGAAAAGTTTTTTCATCGTATTCTTTACCGTACGTATAATTAGCATTTGCTAAAAGTCACCTTACCTTACGCACCATGTGTGTAAATAGGATACTTTCGTCTACTATCAAACATGTCAGTGACATTTTCATTCACATCTTCCCTAGATATATGCTTCATATGATTCTTTCTTTCTCATTTTACTTTCTTTGGTAAGCATTGGCATGTTTTTAGAATGATTTAGCTCTTGTCTTTCCTTTGATTTTTCTTTGAAGATTAGAATAACACTATCTTTTCATCCATTATTCACATAGCTAATGTAAAAGTGTTTCCCATTTTAAAAAATGCTACAACTTGGTTTCCAAGACATTGGAGATTTATTTAGTAAAAAATATGAAAACTTTTTCATTGAATTGGATGCTTAGCTTGCTTGTATTACGTTTGGACTAACAAGTGTTTACTTGAGTCTAACAGACATGTTAAACAAAATCGAGCTTCATATACGTGTGTCGTCTCCCTTATAAAAAGACCGAAAATTTCTTTTTCTTTTGCCAGCATCTAACATCTTTATTCTTAATTTCAACTGACTTATTTTTCTTCATCAACATCTTCCAGTTTAGATTTTGTACTGCACATTCTACCATTAAACATTTCGATAGCTTACAATATTTCCTGCATAATAAACGTATCAGTATTATTATTATTATTATTATTATTATTATTATTATCCTTGCTTCTCACAGCTTCATGCTGGTATCCCTCTCAGCTCGGGGAACTCACCAGTTCCCAGGGAGTCGGAGAGCTTTCCTCAGGACTCTAGCTGTTCCTAACAATGCTGCCTTCTGTGCTACTGCTCCTCCCCACTTTGGTACTCCCAACTCCTCCAAGTATCTCTTATGCTTCTTACTTACTGCTCCTAGTGCTCCTACAACTACCGGGACTACTTCAACCTTCTTTAACTTCCATAGCCTTTCTATTTCCTCTGCCAACTCTCTGTACTTGTCTATCTTCTCTTTCTCCTTGCTTTCTACATTTCTGTCCTTTGGTACTGCTATGTCTATCACTGTTCCTAATCTTTTCTCTTTGTCTACCACTACTATGTCTGGCCTCCGTGCTTCTATCACTTTGCTCGTCTGTATGTTGAANGGTAAAATCCCATTTTTTTACACAATTTAGTATGAAAAATGACTTACATATGTCTCTTTGGTTTCTCAGCATTGGTCTAATAGGTGGTGAAAAGACTTAAAATTATCTGAGTTGTATTTAAATATACAGTAACTGGATTTTTCTGTGAAAATGCTGATTGAGTCAAGTTAGACAGCATACTTTAAACTAAGAAAATTAATTTAGTTAGGAATGTTTCTTTAAGTTAACATTAGAAATGACATATAGTCTGTAAGAATATTAAGCTTTGACATATTTTCAAGGTATGAAATTTTATTTGATATTTATT
>CABFPE010000201.1:711436-737901 GCA_900660155.1 Hofstenia miamia | reverse complement strand
GCTCGTTTAAATTTTGTGTAAGTTCGGCTCGGCTCCCCACATAAGATCTTTGAATGGGGCTCGTTTTAGCTCGGTATTTTTTTAAAAATATTGTGCTCAAAGAATTTTTTACATAGCTCTTCCTATTATTTAATAAACATTTCTTAAATAAGATTATAGGAAAGGCATACTGACTGCAAGAAATAAGAAAAATCTCCATAATCAAATTAACAAGCAGAACTATAAACTTGCTTAAAATAGGCTCGTTTTGGGCTCGTTGACAAGGCTGGTTGCGAGGTCCTTTGTCTGAATAATTCAATTTCTTCTTGAAATCAAATGATCAAATATTAAAATTTACCAATTAAGTGTAAACAAAAATTCGAAGTTTGAATTTGTTTGAAGTTTGAATTAAAATGTCTGCCGATGGTTAAAAGCTACGTTGATTCGAGGCATTTGCAGCAATTGCATTTCACATATCAAATAGAATCGCAAGCGAGGGAATTGAATTCACTCTGAGAAAGTTGACTCTCTGGTTGTCCTGACAACGCAATTACTCAATGTGAGTAATCACACGTGCACTCAGTCACTAGTTAAATACCCTGAGAAAGAGAGCATGTTGTGAGAGCTGAACGGTCAACACTACATCCGCTGGAAATGGTAAAAGGAGGCATTATTCAATATCAAGGTATGAACGATTGCATATAGATTCCTTTATTATATTTAATTTGTAAAAACGCTATTTTCTGTATAAAGAGAAATTTGAAGCATGTCTTATTGTATTTTTTCATACAAAGTGAATTTATTGAAATATAGGTTTGCGTTGGTTTAAAACCATTCCTTTCATACGCCAACGTGTTGAAGGGATGTGAGAATTTAAGTGAAGTAAATGCAATGTAAGGCGTGTTCTTGTATCCATATTCTAACACTTCCCANGTGTTAATACATTAGTAAGACAATGAAATAATAAATTCTGACGTTTCTTTATCATCTAGAAAAGCCTCTATGATCAATCCCTGTCAGGAAGGTTTGGTCTGACTTTTCACTATTGCATATTGTGTTGTTGATCTCTTAAAGAACTTGCAAAAATTTTTAAAAATTTTATTCCCGAAGTCGATTTTTCAATAGAAAAATTGAGAGTGTCTATTTAAAACACGTTTTACACCAAAACCTATAAATCTATAAAACTATCTATGATGATTTATTGCTGACTAAGCCTTCTTGTTTAAATCGCGCTATTTCACTCTGTTGTAAAGCATCTAATGAACTTGCAAATTGAATTATCACACAAACAACACTTATTTTGAAGCAAAGCAATTTAGTTTTCCTCCGCTTAGTGGTGTGCAATTAAAATGATTCAAATTTCTTGAGATGATTTTAAATAAATATTCAATAATATTAACCAACCAAACAAAAGTTTCCACAATGTAAAGAATCAAGTAAAGGAAGAGATGTCGAATTTCAAAAATATTTACCCCAGTCTATCCTATACACTTGTATGGATTTGATTAATAGCACAACAGTGTTTCCTTTACAACATGAATAAATGAAGATAGTGTCAGGCTACAGTTTAGAGTTGAGAGCAGACTTGTCAACGAGCCGACATTTCCAAACTCGGCTCGGCTCGGCTCGTTTAAGTTTTGTGTAAGTTCGGCTCGGCTCACCACATAAAATCTTTGAACGAGGCTCGTTTTAGCTCGGTATTTTTTTAAAAATATTGTGCTCAAAGAATTTTTCACATAGCTCTTCCTATTATTTAATAAACGTTTCTTAAGTAGGATTATAGGAAAGGCATACTGACTGCAAGAAATAAGAAAAATCTCCATAATCAAATTAACAAGCAGAACTATAAACTTGCTTTGCCTAAAATAGGCTCGGCTAGGATAGTAAAATCATAAAACCTATGAAAACTAATCACTAACAAAGTTATTTAACATTTTACCATCAACTCTAACATAGTTAAAATATGTAAACGTGCATTCCTTTGTTTATTATATTGATAAATTAACTTATTTTTTTAATTATTTTAGTGGGGGAGATAACGCAAAACTATTAATTTTACGTGTACTTTAGACCGTTTTGTAAGTCTCTTCATCAAATTCTCGTAAATAGGCAATGCTACACTTAAATGTATCTGGATATTCATTTAACTATAAGTTAGAAACGATGGATTTCTAAGAAAGTTTACTGACGAGTTCCATGTTATAAATAAAAAATATTTCCATTGACAAGAATTAAATAGATTTATTGAATAATATATTTTATTTTAATTGCATGCCGTAGTTTTGATATGTAAAAAGTATATTGCAAAAAGAACATTCATGCAACAGTATTTAAAAAATAATGATCTATGTTATATCATTCCAAAGCATAAATAATTTTGGTATTAAAAATTTTGTAACATTTACTGAAATTGTTTTGAAGTAAAAATATTTGAACTTTAAAATTGTAGTATTTGATGACTCGCAGCTACTTGAAATAACCTGGAAACAGAGCAAAGCTGTTCCTTTGTGTTCGAGCAAATAAACGTTGCACGTACAGACGAGCATCTTTTTGATGTACATCAAATGATATACATCAACATGCTGGTCTTAACGCAACTTAAGAATTCTTCAATAAGTTGAACAAAATTTTAAGGACTTCCTGCATCCTGTTTAATTATGTTTTACTACTATATTATGTATACTGATATTGTAAGAAACGTGACTACGATAAATTTTGCTGACAATATTGAAAACTGCATTTGCTTGTTTAAACACGATAACTATTAACAATCAAAATTGAATTTACATAGCAACAATGCTAATAAGAACATTCTCAGATAACTGAGTAATGATAAGACGTATAGGTGCACAGTAGACTATCTACCATATCTTTCACGAGCAATGAATTAGCAATATTTTCACACACAGACTTGACAAAGTTAAAGTTAAAACATTCAAATGACATTTGCTACCAAAATATAGTGTTGAATATATGAATGATATAATTAGTACGAGGTAAAGGTTCAACTATTATATAAATATTTGCACTGTGAGATGAAAAAACAAACATTGCATTGCACATTTATTGACATATTTCATATCACATTAATGGAAGACTTAAAACTTATAAGAAAATAACTTTTATTGTTCAATAGCTTTATTTCAATGTCTTGTCCATTCAGTAGAACTTGTCATATTTACAAATTATAAATTATATACAATATGTACAAAATTTACAATTTCTGTTAACACAACAACTATAATCTACATAAAATGACAAAACTAAGCTACAAATGCAGTAAAAAAACTTTAAAAAAAGACACGAAGACACTTAAAAAAAATTACAAAACACAAGCCTGTGGAAAATTAAAAGTTTCGCCATGTATTTAGTCTTTTGCTGTATCCCATGTTATTTTGTTCTTTTAGCAAATTATTTTTTAACAAACGTTTAAATTCTGTAAGCGATGAGGCCTTCCGAATATTCAGAGATAGCTTGTTCCAATTATTACATGATATTGTGGTAAAAGCTCTTTTCCAATATCTATTGCTAATTTTAATTTTATTTATGCACCTATAAGTTCTTTCATTAATGCTGACGACTTTGTGAAGGAAGCAATTCTGGAATTTAGCTGACTTTAACTGTTTATATAAATAAACTAAACTTGTATATTTGCAGTGGTAACTGGGGGATAATAATTGCAAAAAAGATAAAGTTATCACCAAATGATATATGATTCTGTGCTTCTTGTGTAGAATGCATTTAATTTTACAAAATTCATTCTATTTTTTAAAATAAATTCTCAGAAAATATTCATTAAGTTTATTCATATCCGACCCTTGCTTGTTGTCACCATTGCTTATCTGATAATTTGTATTTATAATATATTAGAATCACTCTTGTCATTACAGAATTTTAACTCTATAGATAACATAATCTCCAAACCACCCTTTGGAATTGGATATAAAAGTGCTTTTAAAATTTTCGATAATTATGCTATTACATGCAAGGTGGCTCTTAGAATCAGGAGTGGAAACGGGTCATGTCGGGTAATTAAATAACGTTGACATTCGTGATTACATGTATGGGGTTTATCGCTACATTGAAATATTGAACGGTGTGTTATATGTAACTGTTTTGATGCATGACAACTAATGCTTAGAAAAGCATTTAATTTTCCCACTCTATGCTTGCTAGAAATGTTTGAAAACACATATATTTTTGTTTGTTTTCAATCCGAATCTCCATTGAAAATAATCTAAGCGGACTTAACACTAGTTTTCACTGCATAAAACAGTTTTTTTTTTCAGATTTTAGCCCTCTCTGTAAAACGTTTTATCATGATAAAAGATCGATATCTGTTTGAATTAGTTTGAATTAGAGATAATCGATTTCTTACTATTATATTATGTTCAAATATTTTATTAAATTCATTTTGCTAGGTCCAGTTTTTGAATTTTTCTTAGAGAGACATATAAAATATTTTTTAAAGCAATTCCTTCGATGGACGCATATGAGAAATCGGATCCTGACGGGTCAAAGTTAGGAAGACGGATCGGGTCTACATATCATTCGGATTCGGGTTGGGTTCAAGAAGGGTGACACATCTCCAGACCTGCTTAGGATTGTATGATCATGTGAGAAACTCTCGTGGTATGATAATAAAGAAATTCGAAATTGCAGGAATTAAAGAAACATTGATTATAGACTTACCCTCTGAAGATCATTTAGATTGTCTTCAACTGAGAACCATGGACAGCGTAATACAGTACTTTGTTACTCTTAGTTGTCTACTGTTTATTTACAATTTTATGCTGTTGGTGTTTATTCTTTTTTATTTATATTTATACTCATTATTTCTTTTCATTTATAAATTTTACACATTTGTAAATCTTCTTGCTTTCTCTGCCAACCCTTCTGCTCATATTGAAATTTTCGCGAAAATTGCCAAAAAAAATAAACCGCAAGGGGTATGCAAAAATATGGTGTATTGGTGTACTAATGACTATATTTAATTGATTTTTCAAAAATGTACAATATCACAATTTTGTACGAAATTTCGAAAATCTCTCCGAAACTTTTTTGCCAAAGTTTTTGCCCGAAACTTTTTTTGCAGAAGTTTTTGTCAGAAACTTTTTTCGCTTAAACTTTTCGTGATTAATGTAGTATTCTTAAAGAATATTCATACAAATTGGCTTATCCAATGACAGACTACATTTATGAATTTAGTAATTCTTTGACTTATTCTATTTCAAAGTTGATTAATATGTTGCTAAGTACGGCTAAGGCATTTGATTTCTGTGCTGCAAAGATTGGTTGAGGAAAAAAAACCTAATTATATATCCAGTCCACAAAACAGAGCTGTAACCGAGCCGGACTTGGGTTGAAAATCTAAGAATAAAACGGCCCGGGCTTGGGTATGAAATTTCTACACAATGGGTCTATAATAGTTCAAAATTTTATAAGTACATTCTTTCTCTTACATTACAATATTATATCAACTAATATATTCTATTGACTTACTATACATCAAAAAGTAAATCCACGACTACAAGAATGCAATTATGTCAGAAATTGCATTAATAATAGCAAGCGGCAATCAATTTCATTAATTTACAAAAAATCTCATAATAGTTTTGGATAAGCCGGGCCCGTACTTGAAATCACGGCCTGGTTACAACCCTGCCACAAAATGAGGCCGATGAGTTTGAGTCATTAACTTTCAAAAATTGCAAAAAAATTAATCCTTCAACACGAACTTAAGTCGAAAATTTTGCGTAAACTAGAACCCCACTAAGGGAAGTGATCCAAATTCAATACGTTAACAAGTAAAAATGCAACCGTAAACAACAATTCTAGCTTCAAATGTCTGCATACGCTTAATAAATTTATTTGCATAGATATATTTGAAGAAATGTGCAGAACCTAAATGTGTCAAAGTTATTTATAATAACATTTGCGGAAAAAACACGCCTTTAACGTAAACTTCATCTTTAGCGAATTTATTTTGAGTGTAAGTTAACGATTTGGTTTACGGTCATGTTAACGTAAAACACCATTTGTTAACGGTGTTGTTAACGTATTGAATTTGGATAATATGTTAACAGCTAAAGGGATTTTGGCATTCTTAGCCACCCGCATAGTTGGTTACTCGATATTGATAATACTTATTCCGACTGGGAGTTTATCTATTTTGGTTATAAAGAGTTTCTCACTAATCATGATGTTCGACTCAAGTACATTGTTGCACTTTATATAAAAAGCAACTTAAACCCAATAAATGCAATAAAATTTTTCCGTGATTTCAATAGTGCGTCAGAAGACAAGGATGGTGAGTTCGCTTTGAGGCTTGTTAACAAGATTTTTGGATTTTGCAGCAATTCGGTCTTAAGCAGACCAAAAAGTGCTACTAAAAAATTATTAATGTTTTCAAGAAATTTCACTTTATTAAACTACCAGAGCGAAGTGGGATCGCTTCAATGAAAAAATTCATATGTATTGGTGAAAATTGAGCTTCTGACATACTATTGGTGATAAAGTTTAGCTACAAATCCACATAAAATCTTTGAACGAGGCTCGTTTTAGCTCGGTATTTTTTTTAAAAATATTGTGCTCAAAGAATTTTTTACGTAGCTCTTCTTATTATTTAATAAATATTTCTTAAATAAGTTTATAGGAAAGGCATACTGACTGCAAAAAAAATAAGAAAAATCTCCATAATCAAATTAACAAGCAGAACTATAAACTTGCTTTGCTTAAAATACGCTTGCTTTGGGCTCGTTGTATATCAAATACTCGGCTCGGCTCGGCTCGTTAGAAGCTCGGCTCGTTGACAAGTCTGTCCTGTTTATCATTATACAAGTTTTGCAGAAAGTAGAAAAATTCACATTGTGAAGTGTTTTCATTATGTTTTTGACGGAAATCTATGCGAAGTTTGTGAACATTTTTGCGTTCTCATAAATTTTTGAGCAACTGGATTATCAAGCATTTTGGTCATTTGCAAAAACTAAAAGAACATTTAAAAATATTAAACTTATTTAGCTTATTTATCAAAACATTACATGCTATGCATTGTAAGACTACGGGTGNTGACACTGGTCAATTTGGAAAAAGATTCGTAATTGAAAGAAATTTCTTCTGACTCTGAAGATTTCTGCAAAGTACAATAAAATCCTTANAAGTAGAAAAATTCACATTGTGAAGTGTTTTCATTATGTTTTTGACGGAAATCTATGCGAAGTTTGTGAACATTTTTGCGTTCTCATAAATTTTTGAGCAACTGGATTATCAAGCATTTTGGTCATTTGCAAAAACTAAAAGAACATTTAAAAATATTAAACTTATTTAGCTTATTTATCAAAACATTACATGCTATGCATTGTAAGACTACGGGTGGTATCAAATTTTGGCATTGCGCTGTTTTGATACTTTTCTGTCAAATGACTTCACACGCATGACAATTATGTGTAACGTCGCGACACATTTATTCTTAACGCATGACTCGTCAACAGGGGTAATAATCGCTCCCTAAGTTAAAATATGATACCGTTTGAAAAAATAATAGAGCATCTGTTAAAATTAATTATTACTGCTTTGGACAGCAAATATGTCACATCAATGTAATATAAATACATTCGTATTCACTGTGAATAATTTATAGCAGCATTGGGGACGAAAACTGCATGTTCTCTTGATAAAATTTTTTTCAACAACTTTAATCATCTACACTAATGTACAAACGGTTTATTATATATAAATGTGTTTGAGTCAACCACTGGCGTAAATTCTTATCGTTGTTTTGCTTTGGTTAAAGTATCCATTGTATACTATATATTGAGTGAGACAGCTGACTGCACGAAATCCTACGTTTTCGGAGGGAATGCAGTTGCTATTGCAACATTTATTAAATTACTAAGAAGGGACGCTACAGAGATTTCTAAGAAATCATTCAACATCTAGGCAAACATACAGCGCAATTAAGTTATTCAATTGTAAGCCGTGACACAAAATGAACTCTCGCATCAACAAAGCGGAAACATCAGATTCAGGTACCTTTTATGTGTATCATTCGATTCATTTGTAAAAAAAGTTATTCGAAAAATGTTTGCTGTATCAGAAATTTATTTACAACTTTTAGTTGTGTTGAAAATGTATATTTGCTCATAGAATATATATTGCTAAATCAATAACAAAATTATTTGCAACAATCTATGTCATGCAAATTAAAAACGATTCTCGTTAAAAATGTATTTTTTAAATAGTAATTTGAAATGAACAAAAAACTTAAGTGAAACAAGAAAATGGAATCAAAACACATTTTAATGAAATTTTTATTAATATATATTCCTTATATGATTATAATTTTACTACTGTATATAACTATAGATGCTAAGTAACATCATACGTACCAAATCAAACACGTTTCGACCAGTGGCGCGTTTAGGATTTTTAAGACGGGGGTGGCTGACAACTATTTTTACAGAAAAAAATTGTAGAAAAAGAAGTTTTTTGAACAAAAGTAAGCTTACAAAAAATGCTATCGTCTGTTTTTAGCAGCAAATTGATTGAAAACATTTTGATTCAAAGTGAACTATTTTCAATTTTGAGGAAAAGACAACATTTTTCTTAAGTGTTCGCAGCTGGTCCCAAAGGGGGCGGTCGAGCCCCCCCTCCTAAACGCGCCACTATTTCGACCCAAACTGCAGACTCAAAATTTATTATAACAATGAAATTAATAGTCGTACACCAGAATTGTCTACGAGCCGATATTTTTAAGCTCGGCTCGTTTTACTTTTGCGTATTTTTGCCTCGGCTCTCTTTGTCACATAGAATCTTTCAATGAAGCTCGTTTCAGCTCGATATTTTTTTGGAAATATAAACTTTCTTGGCTTAAAAAGGGCTCCCATGCAAGTGTTCAAGCTCGTCTCGGCTCGTTGACATGTCCGCTCATACGTAAAGCAAATGAAAATGTTGCATAAATAATAATGAATAACAAGAAATAATCACAGTTTACGAGAATTAAATATCTAGTGTTATACATGAAACTCCAGTATTTCGTAAATCCAGGACTGTGTAAATTTTTTGTTCTAAATATTGTGGGAAAAAGGGCCTACACAGTACTGGAGTGCAACTGTAATTGTATATCTAAAGTTGTTAATAAAAATATTTAATGGAAGCCTTAGCCTAGTACAAAAGTGACACTTGATGCAAAGGTGATAAGTAAGGCTATTTATTTTTGACAATGTCAACTGTTAGTCAATTTTAAGCCATTGGAATGAGATGGCATTAATTGTTAGTTGAATGTGGCATGTAATATGGGGTAGGTTTCATCATCACTTTATCAAGCATTTAATGTGTACATTGGAAATAAATTTTAGATGATCTTTGCAATGAATTATTTTGAAATTTATGCAATAACATAGTAGAAAAGTAAAGAAACATGACCAGCTGTGGACCATAAATCGAGTCCAAGATTTGAAAATATGAAATTGATTAGAATTACATCATAATTCATGCGTTGACCACCAAATATAGCAGTATATATGAAACACAATATCAAACGCAATGTTCCATATCAAAAAAGTGATTGCCTATGTTAAACCTAATGATGATTTGAAAGAAATATTTAAAGTCATGTGACTTCATTTCTAAAAGACATGCGATCAGTAGGGCGGTTTTTAAATTGACCTAATAAATGAGAAAATTAACTTTATTATCCAAAACTATTTGACTTTATTGACTTATCGATACAATGAAGGTCTTATGAAATAAAGACTGGTACTACTGCTGTTATAAATCCATGCATAATTGCGAATGTTTTCCGGTAAGAAGTTTCTATTAGAGCGCGGAATGTTTTTCAACATAGAAAACCTCCTCTCAACCGAACGTTGATAGACAATTCCAAATATTTGACCTCTCGATGTTTATTGACTCTTTATAGACCTATTAACTACTACTCCTATAAAAATCATATTTTTAGCATTCGCTCATCATTATTACCTAGAGAGAGAGAGAATGGATTTTATTGACTTTTGATCAATAACCACGTACCAATATCATTAGAAATTTTAATCACTATTTATTGAAAGTCCACATAATTTCTTATTGCAAATTTCAACTTGAATTATAAATTCAATATCATTACTATTCTATTAAACATTGGGAAGAAATGAATGAATTAAAGTTTTTTCAATTTTAGTAGTAAACTTTACCAATTGCATGTTTAGAACCACCTGTAATATTTCACTTCAAGGCAACAAATCACCTGACCAATGAGTATAAAGAGAAATGTGTGGGTGAAATAGAAATCAAGAATTCCTTTCTAATGAGCGATGAATGCACGTGGGAAGCAGTTTTTGAGCTTGCAAACTCCTCAATTGAAGTACAGAACATACCTATCTGTCTCGCATTTGAAAATAACAACTTAAGTGAAAGACTGGAAAGAGCCAAAAAAAATGCACTGTGGAAAATAAAAAGCCTCAACGGTAAAAAATCCATTACATGTTAATTAGTTCAAATGTTTCAGGTAAGCGAGTATGAGATCTAAATTATTTTCTAAGGTACCAAATTCAACTGTAATTCGGCAGACATCACATGTATACCAATAGTTGAGAGCATTGCTTCAATTTGTATACTAAAACTTTAAAACAATCTGCAAAAAATCATTTACAAGTCTGTTCTTAATAATTAAGAGGTTTATGCAATCATACAAAAATAAAACTTCTACAAAAATTTAAAATCCAATTTTTCGCTGTTGCCTATATATGATTGCCGGTGTAAAGATTGTTTTTTTAATGTGCCATCAATAGCAAGAGCTAAAAACGTTATCCTATTTATGGGTTAAACCTGAATTTTACAAATATTTGAAAATAAAGGGCACACAAATAAATAATAAGACATATACAGAAACAACCTTTTGGCGATCCTAAATTCAATTGTTTTTCTAAGCAAAATATGTTTTCTACTTAACAATTAATATGACATATACACAAACAACTTTATGGTGATACTAAATTCAAAAGTTTTTCTAAGCAATGCACGTTTTTTACTCACATCATCGCCTTGAAAACCATTTTTTGTCATTTACCTCGAAAGCCAGGGCAGAAGGCATTCCGACTATTAAACTTGCAAATATCCATTAATTAAGGCAAATCCCATTTACGAATTCAATAGTCAATGATTATTAAGTTAATCAGAACATGCGATCTCATTGATAAGCGCATTGATATGTATTCACGCAATATACTCCTGCCAAGGTTTCATATCCAGTGTAAGAAATCATTCTCACTAAAAAAGATTTTTTCAGGAAGGCGAAGAAAAAAATTCAAGTATGAGGATTCGAAACGTCTTATCGTGTTTTGGGACAACTGTCTGAATACAAAATCATTGATTAAACAGACGTGTATATTCGAAGCAGACATTGAAGCAATAGCAGAGGAGGCCAAAGTCATCAAGCAAAGAACTTTAAACAGTAGACATAAGAATTGTTTATGAGTTAAGAATCGAGTACTTGATGTCACAACAAACTCTCAATCTCGGACAGTTTTATAAAATTAATCTGAAAACCGTATTTTACATTGTTGCTGATTTAAAAGTATTGGTGTACATCTGACCACTAAATTGATAAAAGTTGAAGTAAATATTTACATTAATTTGATTAAATTGAATTTAATAAGTAAAACAGCATTATTGAATTGTATTTCAGTAGGAAGATACAACACCACTGTCATGGTTGTACGTTATGAAGATTGTATGAATATAATGAGAAAAATGAACGAGTGCGGAATTGTAGAAGAACAACTGCTTGTAGTGATTGACCGTAATGAAGCTCTCAGGCGCCAATGCTTAAACAGTAGACAGTCAAGCACTATGATAACCTAGATAACATTTCTTAAAATTTTGACAATGCTACGGTAGAGGGCGTTAATTTTGCGATAATTTTCCAGTAGTAACTAATTATGCATTGCTTGATGGAATTACAGTAATTTTCCTCAATAAAGTCACCGTCGCGGGCGATAGAGTTTGTCAACATTGAAATCACCTGGAATGTGAAATTGCTAGGAAACCGCTTTTATTTTTGAAATAATTCAATTTTTTGCATTTTGGACTATTTATTGGAAAATAATGATTTTTCGATTTGATTTTGAGTTTTCAAACTTGGATCTTGTGGTCAAACACAAGATCTTAGGTGGGTCCAAAAACCCCAAGATTACTACCAACCCTGTAGAGTTTCTGTTGCATTCAAGAAAGTCTCTGTTTTTACATTCAATAAAGTCTTTGGATACAAACTACCTAAAAACACCTTTTGCTTGATTCTCGAAGAAAATCTTTAGTTTTCCCTTGATATCTCAATTCAAAATACATTTCTGCATAACTCTCATTTAGTTATTATGGTTGCTTACATCGAAAGTTTCAACGACTTATATATATTTGCAATGACGGAAAACCTGTTTCACAATATTGTAAGGCCACGGTTAGACTAGTGATTGGTTCAAAAGTGATCTGTCACATTTTGATTGAATCGCATGTCTAACCACCCGAGATAATGAGCGATGTGACGATCACGAAGAAATCGTGCGCGTTTGATTTGCTTGTGATCGTCACATCGCTAATTATCTCGGGTGGTTAGACATGCGATTCAATCAAAATGTGACAGATCACTTTTGAACCAATCACTAGTCTAACCGTGGCCTAATAGGTTCTAGATATTGCATTTTAGGAAATAAAGTGTAGGCTTCAGTTCTTAATTAATAAAATCTGTACATAACGCATATTGCAGCCTCCTAATTTTTAATAATTTTCTTTGCATAAATAATATACAAAGACTTTTTGAATGCAATTGAGACTTCATTGAAGAAAAACTACTGTATATTTCGAAATACATAGATTAACAATGAAATTATAGGGACGAGAAAAGTAGCAATATACAAAACACACGGAACGTATATCACAGTCGAAATGAGCAACTGCACTGATCCGAAATTAATTCTAGAGCACTATTTGTCGAAAAGGAGCGACCTTGAGGAAAGCATTAATCGCAGAAGTCGAATCCAAAATAAATGCGATGATGGTAGTAGACTTATATTAATCATTGTTTTATATCACGACATACTCAAAAACACAACTCATGCTATTTTGAATTTCTTTACGGAAATATTCTGGAAGGAATCCATTTTATTACAATGAAACTTCATAAGAACATACTTCAAAGGAATAGAAACTTTTAAAATACATTTTGGCGCTGAAAATCAATCTGAAAAAAGTCCATGTCCTCATTTTTTAAATGATTTGGATTTTTCACAAATGAATTACTGAATTCACTGATAGTCTATTACATCATGCAATAATGAAAATATGCGATAATCAAAAAAAAGGACTTCATCCATAAGTAAGACAATAAAAAATAAACATATGTCTTACAATTACTACATTTGAACTATGATAGGATTCTATAATTATAAATCAATTGTGAAACCCTTCTAGAAATTTATGAAGGAAAAGAACGTGAATTCGCGAAATGTGACAACACATAACAATAACAGAAACTTTTAAGATAGCATCCGAACAGAAAGTGTGCATAACATATCCAGGGTTTTCGAGTCGAGTTGGAGTTACTCGGTTCGAGTTCAAGCATTGTTTGATCGAATTTCTTCTAATTCCGAGTTTTTAGGTTAAAAAACAATTATTTTACAAATAATTCCAATTGATAAAGAAATTGAAATTTAAAATAATTTAGTCTTTAAGGTATTTTCGAGTGGATTTTCGATTGAGTTCGGGTTTTAATGATTTGTCTTCCGAGTTTTTCCGATCAAGTTTTGTGAGTTTATTCGAGTTCGAGTTCATAAACTTCCGAGTACCTGAAAAACCCTGAACATATCCAAAATTCATAAAAATTGGCGTGAACATATCGCTGAAAAGAGACATTTTTATGGTGAACTTAATGGCGTTCGATGTATCAAAATGCGAGAATAAAATTGAATAAATTTTCACACCAAAATTTGGGCCAGGATTAATTTTATTAATTTGGCTTGTTAAAAAATATGTAAATATGAACATCCTCCTAAAATGTGTAAACCAAATCAGTTGTGTACTAGAACTTCCTGTTTTCCATGAGTCCATTTTAAGTTAAATGTTAAATAAGAAACTATGTCTATAGTCATATTCTCAATCCAAGATAATCAATATCTAATGTTACAAATTTGCCTGAAACGTTCCCTGATTTAAACCAAAATTAAATAAAAGTAAAAATTCTGAATCTAATTTTTGAATGGGCTTGGTTACTACCATGGATAACAATGAGTACATCATGATGTACCAAGGAAAGCTACCATTTAAATAAGGAGCATGTTCATTAATTGAAGCGTTGCTAGGAAGTGCGTAATTATGAATACAATGGGACAGGCGCATAAATTTTTAAATCAAAATGTTTGCTTAAAAATAGTTTGAAAGAAAATATTTTGGAGTATGAGTGATAAAAAATCGATAATCTTACAATATAAGTCTACTGTTTAAATCAGAAATCAAAAGACGTGAAGCAGAGCATGCAGCAAAGATTGAATACTTGGAAAAAGAACTGAAGTACACAAAAACTAAGTATGAGAAGACAGAGCAGTATAAGCATCATGAAGAAACAAAGTGGAATAAGTACTCAAACATGTGTCCCAAGAGGCGAGATAGGATTGTGGAAATGTTGAAGAGTGATATCGATGAATCCCTGTCATACCTCAATGAGTATGGCCTACAAATCAAGCGTTTGAAGCTAATGGATGACAAAAACCAAACCATCAATATTTCCTTTGATGAGACCACTGAAGCCGCTAAAAAGAGACAAGTCGAGGACGTAATTTATGTGCTGGACAGGTAATACTGTATTTTGAATTAAATATAAAACCTACTTATATGAATGTTGATTTAATGACTATAGTCCTTAATTGTACAAACATTTCTCTCCAAGCATATTAAGAAATTTAAAAAGTTTTCAATGAAAATTCCAGTTTTGAAAAACGTTCACACCTCATGTTCAGATCTTTGACATCACTTTAGAAGTTTGATAGTTACAAGAACTTAAATTTTTTTAAGGCAATCATCACACATTTTTTGTAAAGTTTGGGCCTAAAATAATTGCGGACTTGATATAATTTAAACAGTTGACAATATTTGACCACAGAACTTGGTTTTTAAGTGTCAATTAAATTTGTGGCAATTAGTTATTTAATTATGGGTAACTCAAAATCTGTTGATGGTTTGCAGTGTATTGTAAAAAAATTTTTACATTCAATAACTTGCTTAAGGTATAAGTCTAAGAACATTAAATGTTTGAATTAAATGTTTTCATGATCAATTCAGGTATCGAATTGCTGATGACGCCTACCATGAGTTATGTATGGTTGAGAAATCACTTCCTCGTCAGCACAGAATCAAAGAAAAACGAAAAGAAATCAATGATGGCTTTGACGTAATACCACTGGAAGGCGGCTGTGAAGGAGCTTATGTTTCAGGTAGACCATTTTTGCACAATTTAAAATGATTTAGTTGATAATACTTTTAACTAAAAAACTAAAAATGTTTTGTACATGTACAATAAGCAAAGCGAAAATACACCCCGCACAAAACACATTTGGTTCATAAAAATAATATAAAGGAGAAACTTCGATTTGAAATTCTTAAACTAGAAAATATGCTGAGCTGATCGCTATTTAAATTCTGGTTTTTCGTAAAATTATGACAAAACTACTATATATTTGGAAGTTATACAAAATATATTCATATTTTGCAGAGCCCAATGATGACGGGAGAGAAGAAAATTTTTGAAAAAAATTGTTTCTATCTAATGTAAAAAAAAATTCATATAAAATAATCGCAATTTCATATAAATAGTTTTTGAAGGGGGGCCCTTCCCTAAAACCCCTAAAACCGCGCCTGTTTGGATGGAGTTTTACTATTTGTTAGTAAATATAGAAATTTGGTTTGTAAGTTTAGTACGTTTTGTTTTACATTTTCAGAAGCGTATATCAGATAAAAACAATTCATTTAGCGAAAGAGGCCATAGAAAACGCTATCATTCGACGCACCAAAGAAAAAGTGGACACATCGCATTTAATGGTAAAAATCGCTGGAGATGGTGCTCGTTACAAGCACTCTGCGAGCTTTGTTCAAATTGGACTTCAGTTTTTTGGGAAAGAAAAGGAGCCTCTAAAGAACGAGAATAAATTCTACACTATAGCTGTGGGTAGAGGGAAGGAAGATTATGCATTCTTGAAAGAAGCATTTGGGAAAACTTTCGACGAGCTAAACGCCTTCATACGTCAGGGAGAATTTCGCATTGACAACAATGTAACAAAACTGGAGTTTATATTGTCAGGTGAATTCATTGTTAATATATTAATACCTCCCTCTCCGTAGTATGGTTTTTGCAAAAAAGTGCTACATAGAGGGCGGCGAGGAAAATTGTCCATACTACATAGAGGGATTTTGGGTTTTTGGCCGAAAGTTTAATTTTTGGCTATTACTCGCTAAAAAATTTATCGATCCCTTAAATATTTTGCGTGAAGGTAGTGACTACTAAAAGACTACGTCCTACAAAAATTCAGGAATTTATGTGGGAAATTCAGCTTATATGGTTATGTGGAAAAAATACATAGAGGGAGGTATTAGTATATATATAGAAATTAACTAATTCTCTATTATATACCTAAAATAACATAAGTGGTAAGGATAAGTTCTTGAATATACCAGAGGTATTGACTATGCCGATTATAAAGTCAATAAGGTCAATATGGACTACTTGGTACATTTTTGGGTTTAGTTGATCAATAAATCCATTTTTTAATCAAAGTCAATAAAGAAGGTCCATTTGTTGGCAAAAGAAATAAAAGGCTGTTTCACTGGTGCAAAGAGAGTGACTGTATTGCAAACAGCATTTCTATTTAAATTCAATCAAAGTATTCAGTTGAACATAGTGAAAGATGCTTGCTCCGAAGTAATCAAGAAACATGTAAACAATCTTAAGGAACAATTGTTTTCGCAAACAAAATATAAAAATAGCCCTAGTTTTGACAATGTAGTTCATACTCAAATATTATATTCGAGTATGAGGTTACTTGAAAATACACATTTGATACTTCTTAGATATACTTGCAAATACTTTGATGTTGTATTTTATTGACATATTGGATTCTTACGGTTGGGGTTTATATAATTCGATATAAAAATATCACTTCTGGCTGCACCACCTACATCAGCAGAAGTTAAAACTCTTTTTACGAAACCCACTTACAGTGAAACTAATTGCAATAATTATTGATGTTGATGATATGATGGGGCTACTTTGAATAATTGCTTGAGTGTACTAGATAGTTGTCAATACCCTGGAATATACCCTGTAAAGTTTCAGTGTAACTTAAAATTCATTAGTGGAGTAGTGGAATGTATTGCTATTGAATGAGTTTGTAATGTGGTTAAGTACGTTTAATTTAGGGGACATGAAGTTTCTTACAATTCTTCAGGGCATCAGCTCAGTTATGTCGAAGTTTAGCTGTATCTACTGCCATGCCAACAAATCAATGCAGCAGAATACAACCGTGGCATTTGACCACTTTGAAAATGCAAGCATTGGCAGAAATGATGATGATGACAACATGAATCGCAAGTTTCGACCACTGATTGATCTTCCAGTCTCACAGATCATACTTGATGAGTTGCACTTGTATTTGAGGATCACTGAAAAACTCATTCGCCCATTTGTGCAGTTCGTGGTGAATTTGGACATGGTAAATAAAACTGAAATACATGCCAGCACCTTGCTCAGCGCTCTTCGAAAACTCTCAATATGTGGAGAGGTATGGTTTAAATTTTTCTTTAGAAAACATTAACATTGAATTAAGATAATCCATGATCGAACTGACAAGAAATCAGTTCCTGAGTTGAATCTTCGAAGTGCAAAAGATATGAAGAAGATGTTATCTGTAATCACACCAGGGGACTTTATGTGTACGACAGGGGCAAATAAGCAGTGCATTAAGTATGTCAAAAAACATAATTACTTCCATTTATTATTATGATTTTAGCAAATTGTGGGACGACTGGAACAGTTTATATCAGCTACTGTGTCAAGACTGTAACAACGAAAGTGAAGCAAAAGCTATCTACGAAAAGAGTAAGGTGTTCTTTGAAGACTACAATAGTTGTTGCAAGATCCTCAACCAGGTGGAAACCACCATCTCACCCTACATGCACTGCCTTATGTATCACATACCGCATCAATTACTCAAGTTTAAAAATATTAAGAAATTTACTGGTCAACACATTGAAAAGTCCAACGACAGCCTGAAGGTCATCCACCATCGAAAGACCAATAAACGGAACAACCCTTTTGTTCAGATGCTTGCTACTTGCAAACGCATTGAGTACCTCAGCCCCAACAAACGCGAAGTGCGCAAATACGATAACAGTGGACGGGCGCAGGAGAGCATTCAAACATTTTCGCGAATGAAGTTTACTGTGAATTGTAACTGCATAAAAGAATGAACGCTAAATCTTATTTGTACATTTATAGTCGAAATTGTTAAACTGAAGTAAATAAATTATATAATTTATAGATGCAATTAACAAGAAAACAAAATATTAGATATTGACTAAATTCAAAACCATGAATGTACATTTCAAATTTAAACAATATAGTAATATAGTGGATTCGGCTTAATTGGACCTTTGGATAATTGAAGTATTATTAAAATAAGCTATTTTCTATTATAAAGTAACAGTGAATCAAAATCATATACACATTAGAGAGTGACATCGTTTACCCAAGTTCGGGTTTCGGGTATCAAATTGTCGAGTCGGGCCGGGTTCGGGTAAATCATTTGGTTATCAAACACATATTACCACGCAATAAATAAATTGTTTTTTGTATTTTAATCACTTGAATAATTCTTTTCGACATACTAGAATGTAGAGAAACATGTTTTGTTTTTGCAAATTATATGCACGTGTTCAGTTGATTTCAAAAATAAAATGGGGGATTTTCACTAAAATTTCAATATTTTTAGCCAAACTTGTATAATGTAGTTTAAATTCTTTAAAACTAAAGCAACTATTTAAAAATATTTGCTAAATTTTGCAGAAATTTACAGTCTCTTTATTGTCGGATGATGTCACTACCATTGTAATCACAGAAATTATATTTTTTAAGATGAATATAAGCAAAAAATAATAAATTTCGGAAAAATCAAAATACTAACAGAAAACCAAATATTAATGTTTTGTTGATTTGAATATTCAAACACCCAGATACATTGTTTTAATAGAAAAAAATTGACAGCTTTTGTTTAAAATATTTTCCAGACTGATATGAAAATAAATTTTATTAGTATGTGCTTTAAAAACTAAGGTAAGGGGAGATTGTTTCGAATTGATATTTCAATTTTCAGACTGCAAATAGCTGATGCAGCCACCTTGAAATGTGTATGAAACAAATAGGGATATATATATATATATATATAATATATATATATATATTTATATATATATATATATATATATATTCCTACAACTACAAAAAACAATTGACTAGCTGTGCTGTCTCGTGCTAAATCAGCAAACGTAAACCTCAAGTAAAAAGTGGTTTCAATTGGATCCACAGCCAGTAGACACCATACAAAAGTACCTCAATGATAACAGATCACTGACAAATTATAAAATTTTGAAAATTCAGCTACTAAAAAATAAATGTATTTACATGTTTTATGTATGTTTGAACTAACAGCAAAGATATTGAGCCTAAATCACGGACTTATTGCTATAGTTTTAATGATAGAAAGGAAAGAGGCAGACGTGCATAACATGCTACCATATATTATTGGAGATGACTTAAAATTTATGAAATTGAGATATCTTCACGTACTCGCATATTAAAAAATGATATGGCTAATGTATTTCTGGATAAATGCATTAATACTAAATTTTGTTTAAAGACCTGCTAAATTTGTTTAAAAATTTAGATCATGTAATAAAATTAAAGTACAGTGCAAACTCCACTTGATGCTGACTATTGCCTTACATGGTATTTAGGACATTTGTATTGTAGCAGTAAAACAATATTTTATAACAATTGTCCTAACTCAAAATTAGTAGTGCTAAAAACTCAAAAGATATTTTTTCAAACAACTTGACATTTTTCTTGTAGAATCATAGTACCACATTGTTTGTGCCTTTAAAGTTTAAAAGTAATTAATAAATAAGTAATTGGCATTACGAGAACTTCAATTTTCAAAACCTTACAATTCACAACAACAACGTGCGCAGTTAGGACATTGACTTCTAGGCCATGGATTTATTACAGTTAAAAAACTAGAGCAGTTCCAAAAGAAATATATAAAGTGGATAATTCAATTAAGAGGATATAAAGATGCACTTCTCAATCTTAGAATGAAACTCCAACTCTCAGATATTTATTAGTTAGTTGATTTATTACAAAATACTGATTTTAATTTATTATAAATTGTCTCTTTAAATATTCTATGGAAAACTGGAAGAAAGAAAATGTATTCCATATTAAAAAGATAAAGATAAAATCGGAATATAACTACTTCCGGCCGACGTGTAGATTATGTAATTATCTATATCGACAATTTAATATTAATGTCATGGATGGATCGAACAATTTGAAAAACGACATCAAGGATGTATTTTTTTACTTATTTGCAAACCAAGTACGCTGAATCACCAACCTGCAACAAATAGTTCATGTGTCTTTGCAGCTCCTGCATTTCTAAAGGGCACCATAATTTCAATCTTCTTCAAAACATAAATTTTGTATTAAACTATTAGAAATATAATAAATTTTATTTCCTGTTTATTTTTTTGTCATGTGTTAGTTTGTAGATCTTGTATACGTATATTGCGCAATAAATTTGCTCTGACTCTTATTATGAAAGCACTGCCCCACTCAATAAAATGAACAACAAAGATCAGATCATTCAATAGCTAGCTTCGAAACCTGTGTTACGCCACTTCTTTCTGGTACATCGAACTTTGCTCTTGATGTAAGCCCAATGTGGAATGGAAATCAGTGGCTTAGCAGCGAGATCCTTGACTAACAGCGAAATCCATCGTATGGATAATAAGTAAATGCAGAGGCCGATCAAAAGCCTATAGAAAGCTTACCTCACAAGTCATTTGCGAGATTATGGTTTGTTTTGCTTTAAAATTTACTTACAAACCTGGATGTCAGCTGTAATTGACAGATATTTTGTCAACTATCACCTTCAGTTCACACAGTTGAAATTTCAAGTAAAATCGATAAACCAATGATTAGAAAACAAAACTTAAGAGATGTAAACATCTTAAAAATGATCATATCAATGATTAAAAGAACATTGAAAATATCAAACACCAGCTACAAATCCATAGCAAATAATCATTCGACTGTATGTTTCAAAATCATGCAGAGTACAGATTCTTAATGAGATGCACTTGTCATATTTTGGGATAAACATATAGTAGGAACCAACAACTTTTCACGATCTTCCTAGAGTGAACATTTTATAAGAGAGCATTAAAGCGATGATTTCTCAACATCAAATTCTAGAAGAAATTGCGATCCACTAAATATATAGAGCTTAAACAATTTACAAAAAATTGCGATTCCAAATGCAATCTAAGCCGCCTAAGTTATCGCCGAGTGTGCAGTGATAATATTTAAACAATGTTTAAAAAGGCTCCAATGAAAAATTGTTTTTCCTGAACAAATTTTCTCCTGTTCAACTTTTTTTAGTAAAGTTAGAAAAACAGAAAATCATTTCCCAAAAGCAATTCAAAGCAGAAATGAGAAGAAACTGTACAAAAGTAATACAAAGCAGTCATCAAGCCTAGGAATGGAAGTATGGTGTGCATCGCAACTTTAACCCATTAAACCTCAATGCTCCTAGAGTGGAACTTTTGATTTTGGCATACTTATGGTAAGACACTACATATTTGCTGAGCCTTAATTCCTTTTTAAATTTAGGTTAGGCAGGAGTGAATTGGCTATATTTAGTTCAAATATTCGCGTTTAGAACATTCACTAATGAATTAAACTTAGTGACAAAACATATTAAGGATCTAATGAGTAGCTAAAAAGACACCTCTTCCAAGATGCTGTCCTGTGACAGTGGGTACTAAAATTATTAGAAGAAGTAGGTGTCACCTCACACTACTACCAAATTTGGGAAGAAGAACTAACGTGAACTGGAGAGATTTTGAAATATCAATTCCTAAAATGAAATCATCCAAAAACAGACAACGCATCAAATTAACTGATATCCCATCAAATCAAATGAAAAAATTGTCTTGAGGCACTTGAGAAAGAGAGATGTGCTAGACTGATGTAAAGTCTGGAATGGTCTCTACCATTAGATAAACCATTGAATTTGTACATAAACAGTAGTCTTTAGTGTAATAAACATACTAAAATATTACTACAAAAACACTAGTTAGTGAATGCTATTCAATATAAAAAATGTTTTAAAATACCTAAAAATTATTCATTAACATTGAAAAGATTTCTAAGCCTTGAGCAAGACTATAAGGCAAGATATTTTCTACTTGAACGCAGTAGAATTTAAAGCTAGACAAAATTCAAATCATATTAAATGTGAGAAAAGATTGTTCAGTTTTGTAATTGTAACGATGTTGGAAGCATATGTTCCATTAGTTGTTAATTACATGTGCTTTGCTATCGCATAATTCGTGCGTTACATGAATTATACTTCTGTGAAATATACAATCTTAGTTTCATTCTAGAATTCATTATTGAAGATAATCTGCAGTGTATTAAGTATTGAAGTATTTACTTTAACGAGATGAAACTTGTTTTAACATCAAATATTTTATTTAAAATCAAAGTAAAAGACTGGAAATGCCAGAATTTACTTAATAATACTGTACACAAATAACTATTACTACACTATAGGTATTTAAGACTACTTTTTTTACATATTGGTTGAACTTTAAACTCTCATTTGTTTGCCTAACCCTCCATGTACATTATAAGAACTCTGCATGAAGGGGTTTTTATAAAAAGTAATTTATTTATATTGGTAAGGTTAAGATGCCCCCATTTGACTTCCACAACTTATCCTCTGCTATGCACTCAGTTAGACTGGCAGCAAATATGATTTAGCACAGAGTTTCACTTATGATGGTACACATTTGTCTTGATAAGGGAATGAAATCACAAAGTAGGAAAGTAGCTCGAATTTTTAATGACTTCTTTGATGTTGATAAATGCATACATGCTGAAGCAGGAGCTTCAAACTAAAATGACGAAAACAATGTTGATGATTCAAAATAGCAGTTGAAGCACAAAGTTAAAGCCACACATCATCTGTTGTAGTTAAACTCGTAAACGCTACCTCAATGAAGTTTACAGTGTGGGTCAAATATGAGTGATTAGCGACACTAAGATTAATAAAACTTTTATCCGAAAAAGAAACTGTCTGAAAATGTAAATATTGATATTGGCTTTCATTACAAGTGTTAAAATAAAATAGTAGTTCTTAGTTTCTTAAAATTTGTTTGTTAGGTTAACAGAAAGTTAATATTTAGCAAATGGTAGATTAATTTCACACATGCTTTAATTTAATATTTTGGTTGCTCTACCGATCACAAAAAATAATGCGTTGACAGAATGCCTTTCGTACTATCAAACCTTTAATGTATTTAACAAGTAGTTATGTGAGATAGCCTTAATCGAATTTATGTGGTTGTAGTGAAGCTACCTTCTGTAAAAACTCTTCTCTCTTCTATTTTTAACTTTAAACAGCCTTGTGTCCATTTTAAAGGACAGCCCGTTTTTCCAAATTTACAAAGAAGTTTCTCCAAGTCCATTTCCAAATTTGAAAATCTTGGAGCATTTGTAGATCGATTGGGGAACATACATTAATGAAATGTTGAAAATTTCCATTAAAGCTTATTGCTGTGGCAGAGATTGTAGAAAAGATTAACAAGTTTTCTTAGAAATTTTGGAATTTTTGAAAAAGATTTAAATTCTCTCCATACTTAGTGTTAATGTGTTTAGAACGTTTTGAGCCCCTGAAGGCAACAAAGAACTTTGACTGTTTCTTAATATGTGCAAAGATATTCCAAACCCATTGAGGCGTGCCGTGCGCACAGTCTGAGGTCGCGGCCGGAGATTTCTCGCAACGACACGCCTCAATGGGACAAGCCCAGCGCGCAGATTTAGAGCAAACGAGAAAGAAAAAACTCTCCTCTATCATGTGATGCTTTCATATTGAGCACACCATCAATAGTTTTTGAGCTATAAGTGTTTAAATATTTTTTATAGGATCATGAAAATTTTTTAAAAATCACCAGGCTGTTTAAGGTTAATCGCTAAATATTTTTACATCCTAAATCCTCCAAGATAACATTCATCGAAAAACTTTATAGTTTTAAAAAAATTGATTGTTGGTATAAATGAATAGATCATATATAATTATTTAAATTTTTAATAAAAAAAGTATGAATATTAAGGGTATTCAAAAATTTATTTTTTTGAACTTTAGTGTGGAATGGTGGACAAAAGGTTAAATTACGTCATGCCCTTTCTTCATTTAAATTTTACATAAGAAAGTTTCTGAAACAAAACTAAGAGATTTCACATGCAAAATATTAAAAGTAATTTTTACATATTTCATTGAAAATTTTATACTACTCTAATAAAATTGAATGAAATCACAAAATACCTGAAAAAAATTGTCTTTAAACTTTTCTACGAATGGTCTATAATCAGAAAAAAATTATTCAGAAATATGAATGTCTTCTTAGGAAGATAAAAATGGCCATTGTTGCGGCATACCACGGTAAAATTCCATTTATTGCGGTGCAAAAAAACGGACATTGCGGTGGTTAACGATGAAGATTTTTTCTCTGCTGTACCGCACTCATCTCAACTTGAAAGGCCATTAAAATAGTTTAAAAACTTCCTACAACCATACATATTATTGGTAGATTTATGGGTTAATGGGCATGAAACATAAAATACACTGCATTATGAATATTGTTGCGAAATTTTAACTCTAATTGAGCGGATTGCTTTCCGTTCATTATCAAGAGCAATTGATAAAAGGATATAATAAAGACCCTCGAAAATATCCTATAGAAAACAGAGACATGGATTTCATAAATGATCTTCACTTGCTTCAACTGCTTGGGAGAATTGGATACTTCACACATAAATTTGACAGCAAAACTTTGCAATTAAAAAAAGCTAAGCTACAAGGTAAAGACTGATTTTTCTGTTTCTCTTAGTACTATAATTTTCTACTACCAGATAATTGGCCTGATCTTCAGCAAGTTTTGTGATAAATCTCTAATTCTTGGACCTCTGTTTGGTTTTAAATCAAAGTTTTGATATTAGCATCTATCTAGAGCATTATAAAACACTAGTGTTTTATCCAAAAGCAAAATAATACTTAAAATCTTATTTCAGGTTAGAACCTGTTGGTATATTGAGGCTCATGGAACATTTACCAAAGTCAGCATCAAAGCACTAATACACTTTAAATAAATAGTAAGCTTACTGCAATTTCACAAAATTACATTTAAAAACTGGATTTCCTTTTTGTTTATAAAAGAGGTCTGCATGGGATTACCATAAAATCTCAAAATGGAGAGGGCATGACGTTTCTTACGTTTAAAATTTTTCTTTTTTATTCTTTAAGCAAATTTACAAAAAATATACTTTAGGAATAGCCCTAATGAATATATATGAAATGGAAAAATTTGCTTTAACTGTAAGCTTAACCATATCTTCCTAACTTCTGTAAGTAGTTAGGTTCCAGGTCAATCTAGTCATCAATGTAGAAGCCGAAGGAGCGGAATTGTCATTCACTCCTGACGTGTGAGTAGACAATATAACTATATCTCTCAAGTCTGATCATATATGGGCGTGCATATAAGAAGAGGAATTAGAAGAGAACTAATTTATATAGAGCATAATTACATATAAATATATACTGAAATGAAATTGAATGGAAATGGGCATAATTGTAAGAACAGAATTCTACTCAGTCATTGTAAGCAATATTATGTTACCTATTTAATCCTGAACCTATAAGGTTGGCAGGGATTATTAGATTTCAGGGTTTTTCGCTAAATTCCCAAATTTTTTAGAAGCAATTCATTTAAAAATTGGAATATAATAAGCTTAACACAAATATAATAAAAAATTTTCCATATTGTTCATACTTCAAAATACAATAGAATAAAAGAGTTCTTATATTCACACATAGGAAGAAATTAGGTTCATTTAATAATCTGAGAAATATTAGCTTCAATTTCGCGCTTATGAAATTTGCTGTGTTAATACATTAGTAAGACAATGAAATAATAAATTCTGACGTTTCTTTATCATCTAGAAAAGCCTCTATGATCAATCCCTGTCAGGAAGGTTTGGTCTGACTTTTCACTATTGCATATTGTGTTGTTGATCTCTTAAAGAACTTGCAAAAATTTTTAAAAATTTTATT
>CABFPE010000201.1:673700-704129 GCA_900660155.1 Hofstenia miamia | reverse complement strand
CATAAAATATAAATATGCACCTTACTTAAAGGGCTTAAAATTTATATAAATTGAGTCCAGGTGCTTTTTTCATTTGCAATTCCAATTAATGATTGCTTTTCCAGTAAAATTTCTTTTATCTTTTTTTAAAATGTTTATAATTTTTTTTCAAATTTAATTTCCACATTTAGATCATTCCTCAATCTCGAACACATAAATGTAAATGAATCATGGCGATTGATATTGCTAAAAAGTTTTTTGTTTCTTTTATTGTGCTTTAAGAAATCATTTAGGAACTTAAAGGAATTTGAGCTATTAACATATTTATGCATTATGCAGAGCTATTGAAATTGGATGTAATATAAAGGTGATAGTATCTTATACGTTGATATTAAGTCTCTGGCGGATTCGTGTTTGGGGATATAATTGAGTGATCTCAAAGACCAGTTGTACATTTTTGATAATGATGTTCTATTTCTAGCAGTTATATGTTGAAAGAGAAAGCAGCAATAACTAAATTCACTGATTACAAAAGAATTAATAAACTGTTCATGATATGAATTTCCTAGGTGCCGTAAATGATATAAAAATTTAATTCCATTTTTTTTAATTTTAAAGACAAAAATTTATTAAATCTTGATCAATTGTTACTCTTAAATAACACACTGATTTACATTGCTCAATTACATTTTTATTTGTTAACTTTGATATTTTTAGAAATCTTTTGATGTTCCTTTGGTGCAAATATAATAAATTGAGTTTATTTGCATTAATTTTTAATTTATTATTATCAAAATACGTAATCAGGGATTCAATTGTCTTTAGTCAAAAACTTAGTAGCGTCAAACGGATTTTTCGATGTTCTAATAATACATGTGTCATCAGCGTATTGGTAAATAGTTCCATTTTTTAATGATTGAGACATATCGTTTACATAGAGTGCAAATAAGATAGGCCCTAATACTGTGCCTTGTGGAACTCCAAGATTTGTAGTTGTATAGTCTGAAAAAATTCCGTCCAATTTTACACGCTGTTTTCGATCATTCAAAAAATGCATTATAAGATGTATAGCTAAATGACTGAAGCCCTGTTCAAATAATTTTACTTTTAAAACGTTAAAATCCATAGAATTGAATGCCTTACTAAGGTCAAAAATGCAACAACCGTAGAAAGATTGTTATTTAGGTTACATTTTAAATTTTCGGTAATTGAGAGTATGGCATCAGTAGTGCTGAATTTTGGTCTGAATCCAAATTGATGCTCTGATAGAATTTTATTGTCGTTTAAATACTTATATATTTGGGCAGCTAAAAGTTTTTCAAAAATTTTAGAAAATGGATGCGTTATGATTATTCGTCGGTAATTTAGTGGATCAAGAAGATCTTCTTTTTTTATATAGTGGTGAGATATCCGAATATTTCAAAACTTCGGCAAAATTATTGTCAATAATGCATTGATTGAAATCTAACAGGATGTATTCTTCGAATATATAAAAGTATTTTTTATTATGAAATATGGTAGGTTACTTGAACCACAAGATCTTGTTGTGTTTAGTCCTTTAACTACTTTCATTAAACCATGAGAAGAAAATAAATTCAAATTAAATTTAGAGTTTTGTTTCAGTTGGCATACATGTTCTTGATATGTATCATGAGAATTAAAATGAAAATTCCCATTTTTGCAAAAGTTTCATTTAAAATGTTTGCTATTTATTTCTTATTTCCATAAAGCTTATTTTTAAAACGTATTTCCTTAATGTTAGTCAATGAACGTATATTTTTTCCAATCGTTTGGCTCACAAAGTTGCATTTTCTATTTGATTTATTCATTTGCTCAAAATAATTCTTTATTTTAGCATCATAGTTCTTTTTGCGGTGTCTTTTGATCAATTGCTTTGCGCGTTCATAATTAGTCCAATTAGTGGTGATTGGGTGGGATTTTGCGAGTTCAAATAAGTATGTTTTATTAATTTTTTGCCGCCTGATTACATCGGTATCACGCGGTTGATCAAAAGCAGATTTCGACTTTCTATTAATTACTTTGCGCTTGATTGAGGCGACTTTGTTTAATGCTTAATTTCCCGGATAAACACAACAAAAAACATGGATACAGAATTTACAGTTTACCCAGTTTATTGCTAATTATTTTAACTAATGATATTTTTTGAAAAACTGAAATCCTCTCCATTATGTAGAGCCGATTTTAGGGATATGTTGCTTACGGAGGTAATCATTGATGTGACTTTTAAATTTCTTGCGACTTTTGATTCGTTTTATTTCAATTGGTAAATTATTTCATAGTTCAATTGTTGAGTTTAAAAATGAATTTTTAAGAAAATGTTTTTTAAACTTCACTTTTCTGAATTTAGAAGTCCTCGATTTATAAGTTGTATGCGCATATAAAGGGAATTGTAGTATACTGTAAGGTGAACGCTCATTTGAAATAGCCCAAAATTTTATAAATGAAAAGTATCTTATGAAACGTGAAGCATCTTTATGATTAGAATATTAAATTTTATAGCTCATATTCGTTTAACTATCAACATGAATGTCTGCTACCCATTTAATTTGTGAGTCGATCTTATTACCTCTGCCAAGGAGGTTATGTTTTTGGTAGCGTTGGTTTGTTTGTCTGTTACCGACTTTACGGAAAAAGTAATAAATGGATTGACCTCAAATTTTCACCAGAGATGCGTCTCCACCCAAGGAGGAATCCAGTGAATTTTGGTGCTGATCCGGTGGACACAAGCTGCGTGGCAGAGGTCTGCGATCTCCGAGTGCTTTTCTAGTTTATTAATGAAATTACTGATTTGGTACTGCTATTCATTCTGAAACTGGCCGATATGCGCACCCTGCGGTTAGGCTGGTGTAAAAAGATTCTGTACGTGCAAGCTAATAAATATTTCTCACATTTAAATGCTATTTTTTATTGGTCCACATTTTTTACTGCCACACGTTAATAAGTTGTTGAAATGATCTAAGTTTACATATATACTCCTAGTGAATCAAAAATCCTTGAAAATATTTAGCTTGCAATTGTTGGAATTTCAATGTGATACATTTATTGAATTAAAATTTTTTTATCATAATACGCAAATAATGCAAAATAATTTATGAATATTTCTATAAAACTTTGAAATTTTTTTTTGGAAAATTTTCGCAAATGAAGAAATCAAAGGTGTTTAAAAACAATGTCAAACGAATTTTCTAAATTTCTAAAAACAGAATAATTGAATTTAAATGAAGGAATAATCAACTTACAAAAATTCAAACTCCATAGCTTTAGAATGTAATATTAAAATTTGGAGTAGTTATCAGTATAATCATGTATTGTAAAAGTGATTTCTTGTCTAGATATTTGACTTCTTTAGTTACAATTTTTCAAAGAAAAATATATATAAATGCATAAATACGGAATTTGCAATTACATTTTGCAGTTTCTGTTCTTAATCTAGTATGTGTTAAAAAATTGTCAATAAATTCAAATTATCTCCATTCATACTCAAATATTTCGAGCCTATACAATTTCTATAGATGACTTATTTTTGTTTTAGTGGTTCTTTGCGACATTTTCAAATTGAAGAATCGAAGGAACTATATATTTCTTAAAGTTTACATTTGTTTTGCAAATAACCTTGTAAGATATTGCGTTTTTTTGAAAAACAAAACAAAATTGTTTTCCCAGTTTGCATTTCCAATTTTTTAAGATATTACTTATCAATTATTGTATATAATTTTATGCATAAATTGGATCACTTAGCCCAAGCTATACGATTAACATTTTGCCAAATAATGTACGATTCGGGTCAAATTTGTTAAATTTAACTTGAGAAGTTTTATCTTTCTATTGAAATACATATTAGAACCTAACCCAAATGAATGATATTGAGCCAATCAAATCAATCGCATTGTAAAAAGCTTTGTTAGGGCTACTTCTAATGGCACCCCGAATTGCTGAAATTGAAGCCATCTTGAGCATAATGTGAACACCTTCCTTTTAGAGGTTTCATCCTATGCGAACCATTTCAGAGTTCTGGTTGAAGTGTATTGATGATATAAATATTATTTAAACGTCTTTTAGGAACAGTACGTATGATACAATAGGCTGGATTTATCTTTCTAGTATTAGGTATAACTTAAAAGTACTTCGTGTCTGTTTTCCATGTCAACATCTCGCACTTTGTTTGTCGACTTCCATTACTGCACCTGATTGTACCTCCCTCCCAATATTGCATATCCGAGCTTTGAATGGATACTTCGTAGGGGAACTGGAAAGGAGCCAAATTATAATTCAATACTTTATATATTGTTCAAAGGGATAATGACCACATAAGGGCGTCAGTAATTCTTCCACTGTCGTAAAGGAAGCAGATATAGATGATAAGCGCAAATTTGAAATACTAGCTTCCAAAATTTATCTTTTGCTCACTGCTCTGATCTTGATTATCAACAATCAAGACGTAATTTTTTAAAATATCATCTTTCTGTTTCACAATTGTACATTCCGCTTATTTTAGGATAGCAAAGATGAGTAGCTTAAAATTAAACTAAAAATGAAAATTCTAAATAATATTTGCTAAGCCAAGATATTGAAGAAGAATTTAATAATTTTATTGCAATAAACCAAATACAAGCTTTACACTAAAAACAAACTTAAAAAACCGAATAGTTATTAAAGATTTTTCTTAAATGAAAAACTTGACGAAACCTTTGAGGATAAATTGCGGGTAAAATCATTCTGCCAGAGCGAGCAGAAAAGTCTTGCACAAGAAGTGAACGGACGGGATCATCGGTAATTCTAATACGTTTGTAGTAAGTCTCATCCTCCTCTTTTAGAATTTCAGAGATGCTATAACTCTGTAATGCCCATTTGAGGTTCTTAAAGTCCGAGCCAAATATTACTAACCCTTATCGAATCTTAGACATGAACAACGATTTGAACGCAGAGTCAATCTGCTATTGAAAACTTGTCATTCTCATATTGATCAAAATGTACTGCATTTTCTTCAGGGTTGTTATCAGTTTGTTGATATGAGTGCTAAATGTAAAATTAGTCTGTATGGTCAGACCCAAAATTTCTGCTTCATCAACTGCCCGATCAACATGGTCAAACAAACATGGGACAACGACGTTTGTATCATCTACGTATGAAACTACCCTGCTATAGCCCTGAGTAGCATCAAGCGATTTTAATTTACCATTCCAAAAAAGGTACTAAGACTGGTACACTGACTGAAGCCTCTATTTCTTGATACACAGCTAGAACGGTCATTGTAAAAGATAAGTTACATGTTATTTCGGGTTTGGAATTTCAACCTTTGCATTAAAGAATTACAGTGACATTTGTTAAAAGTAATTTGATTCAGTACTTGAAATCAATGGGTTTTACAATTTAAGGACTCTAGCTGTAACTACAAAGTTTCATGCTAGTACATACATGTATATGATACTCGGTGAACTATTCTTTCATGACCTGTTGGGTACAATGATACGGGTTTATTCACACCCATACAACACTTCATTATTGGCACTGCTTAATATAAATTGAACAAAATTTGCGTATTACAAAAGTAATTCGCAATGAATTTGGCTGATAAAACAAGTCTCATAAATAACTCTATTTTCTCGATTGCATGTAAGAACTTTTTCTATGTTCATGTATGCATTTCTATGCATTTTGTTCAGAGCTATCCCAAATTTATCCGAAGAATTCTTTAACTTTTCAACGCTAAAACTTAGACTTAAAAACTGACGTTTCCTATATAGACTGCCCTTGTGGATTTTTTGCAAGTGAAGTAACGTATTTCACAATACCATCTTTAAGATGAGGTTCAAATCATTTCTTACAATTGCACTAAAATTTATGAGGCTTATATTTAAGGTGCCTAAAACAATGAGACAGTCAAACTTTTATCAGGACAAAAGCAAGAAACAATATGAAGCATGTGTCAATTTTAAAAATATTCTCCACCGGAGTTAATCTATCAACTTCTCAACTTGGTTTTGGACTTCTTCAATCTAAAGAGAGTATGGGAGTTGTCACAATTGTTCCATACATCTTCTGCTAATATAATCTTAGATAAAGGTTGTGGCATTTGGCCTATAGTTATCAATGAAAAACAAATCATTAATGCGAATTGAGCCTGTAAGTAACTTCCTCAATTTGTCTGCAACAGTATGTAGAAAGCTCACAAAACATGCTGAATGAGCTGCAAAATGAAAATTCTTATTTGGACTAAACATTACAGTCTACTTGTTCGTCAATACCTGTGGTGGAACAACTGGTTTTGTCTCATCATCTGCAACACAGGATCTCTTTTGTGCTTTTCATGGTAGTGAAGAATAATGAACCCAGACTTCATTCTGCACTTTATTCAAGTCTACAGAGCTTGCTTTTGATGACTTTCCAAGCAGTTACTCTTGCAACTGTCGATTTATTGTTATGTTTGGATTCACAAATAGCCTGATATTGATGATAATTCCCCACTCGGTTGAAAATGTGTTGTATCTGTAGACAAAATTTCATCTAACAAGGTTACAAATTTGTAAAAAACAAATCCCTAAATTGCTGGCAATGATCCTTCTTACAGTCGTGAAGCCCATGCACGAATTGAGGCTTGTATTTTTCAATTTCAAATATTCGTTCGTTATCTTTCTAACGGTAGATTAGTAAATACCAGTACCTCTTTCACACTGTTTCATTGAACTCTTACCAATGCTGCTATTGATGGCATGAATGAGGTGGCACTGTTCCCCTGCCTCAACTCTATCAGCATTAATCATTGTACGCCTACCAAGTTTTGGCAGGTCATGCAGAGAAAGGTTGATTCGAACTTCTCTATTATCTTGGCTGATTGCTGCTGGCTGGAATGGATGACATTTAGGATTATGTTTAGGGAAGGGAAGAACGAATTGTCTCAGTATAATTGCACGATTTTAAGTCAGGTGGTAAGATCCATAGCAGAAGTTAACTGCTAAATATAAAATCCCATTGGGTGTTAGCTGGTGTGACGTAATGTTCACTAATCAAAAACACTTAATTCAATATGTATTATTGATGTGTTCATCACTTACAAATAGGGGTGTACACATGCATACAGATGGAATAGGTAAAACGAACAACAGTAGAGCATTATGTTGTGCTATAGCATGTTGTATTTAACACTGGTCTCGAGAGATGTATTATGCAAAAGAACAAGTCACACTAGCCAAAACAATCAAATCACACAAACACTCGCATATATTTACACACTACTTACTTGATGTCATTAAAAAGTTAAAGACATCCAATCCCAGGTATAAGTAAAGTCCAGTGAAATAATTTCAATATTTTCCTTACATGTGTAGAAAGTAATAAACAATTTTAAGAGATCCTTTCATTACTGTAATTCGTATTCTAATGAAATCTCATTGAAGTCCAGTTGGACTAGAATACTTTTTCTCATGTTCATCAGTTTTTTTCTGTGAAATTCGCATACTTATATCGAATGCTATATTATATTAAATTCGTTTGATCATTTTGTAAGTATCAATTCGAGTAAACAGATATGCATTCAATAAGAGAGATTCTAATATCCTACTGCAGTTGTCAACAACTCTATTTGTTGATCTATTGGTGCTATCACTTCATAATTTCTTTGATGGTTTTGATAAAGATTATTTTATTTGCTGTATTTTAATGTCTTTTGTTTAGAGATATGGCTTTTCTTTTTGTTTATGGGACTCTTCGTAAAGGTGCAGTGAACTATCATCTATTATGTAATTCTTCATATGGAAGAAATGAGTTTATTGGTGTTGCAACTACAGAGGAAGAATACAACATGTGCATTTCCTCGCCTTTTAACATTCCATTTCTATTTAAGACATCTGCACCCAATGTGAAAGCTAGTCAAATTGTGGGAGATATTTTTAAAGTGGGTCAAAATTTTCTAAAAGTTCTTGATGAATGGGAAAACGTGCCATTGGTTTATAAGAGAAAAGAAATATTTGTCAACTTCCAAAGAAGACGAATGAAGTGTTTTACTTATTTTCTTGAAGATCATAATCCACAACTAGAAAAGCTGCCAATGATATCAGATTATGTGGAATACTATAAATCCAAGGATGCTCTCAAATTCATTCCACCGCCTCCGAATTATGATAACAACGAAATTGTTAGATGTGTCAGACAGAATTGAATTATTCATAAATTTTATGAAAATCTAATCTTTGAGAAGTAAACATCTACATTTCAGAGATTTGTTTTGCCAAATTACATCTTAAGGTGATACAAAATTATTTTCATCAACATGATTTTAACGTCAAGCAGATAAAAACAATCAATTTGTATTGCAGATGTTGTTTACTAAAATAGCAATGCATCTCTGTCATTCCAAATTAATCTCATTAAACAGAAATGATGTCTCTCTCTGAATCATTTTATAATACGGTAGTATTTTTGGTACAGATACTACCCACGGGTACCCGGCTTTTCCCAAGGATACGAATGGATGCACATAAATATTATTGGTAAACTGTTCATTCCACATTGTTTCTTGAAAAAGATTTTTTTTAAATACAAATTATAAATAAAATATTTATTGATACATTATGAACCAGACTTGTCAACGAGCCGAGCCGAGCCGAGCTAGCTTGAGCACAGTATTTGATATACAACGAGCGCAAAACGAGCCTATTTTAGGCAAAGCAAGTTTTTAGTTCTGCTTGTTAATTTGATTATGAAGATTTTTTTTATTTTTTGCAGTCAATATGCCTTTCCTATAATCATATTTAAGAAATGTTTATTAAATAATAGGAAGAGCTATGTACAAAATTCTTTGAGCACAATATTTTTAAAAAATACCGAGCTAAAACGAGCCTCATTCAAAGATTTTATGTGGCGAGCCGAGCCGAGCTTGGAAATGTCGGCTCGTTGACAAGTCTGTTATGAACGTAAATTGAGTTAGAAATGGTATTTAAATTCCATAATTGCTTAATAACAATAAAGGTAATATTTCATTGTCAGATATGAGTACATGTGGGTACTAGTATTAAAGTGTATGGTGGGTTAAAAACATTCATGAAAATATTATTGACTTTCTAATTTTCCGCAATCCTGTATAGTTAAGTTTTTGATTGCAATAATTTACTAGAGAAAGATTTTTTTAAAAAATTGCATAGTGCAAACTATGTAAAACTGTTTGAGTAACTGACCCACAGATTTGTTTACCAATCCAATACATTTAATGTGGTTTAAATACATTTTGTAATTATCTAAGCATACAAAGGAAGCACCATTCAAAGTACGATATTTTCAACCTCATCTAATTCGATGTTGTGCAGAAATTCAACAGATAGAAAATCTTCTTAGTCTATTCATCCAAAGGAGAGAGCAATATATCAGAATGAAAAGCAAGCAGACATGATGTTGACGATAATTTTTGAGGTTTTTGTTTTTTTACAGCACTTTAATGATTTCCTTTGAGCAAAGTCATTACAATCGTGATTAAAATGAACACTTAAATATGGATTAGAAACTATTAAAAAAGCACATTTAGTGCTTAAGTAATTACAATGTAAAATCAAAATTTAATATTCAATGAGAAATTGCAGAAATGCTTTTTAATATCCATATAAATTATTAGTAGAAAACCATTTCCTATCCTTTTTTTAATTCTAATTCAATATTACATAATTTAGAAATTTGTTATTTTTATTTAATCAGGATGCCCTGTTGTCTTTGTTAGGCAAATATCTTTCTATAGATTAAGCACCCATTAAAATTAGCACTTGTATTGTACCTACACAAAGATATATTTTGCTTCTGGCTCTAGAGCTATGTCTTTCTACAGGCTTTCATAGATTTACTAGTATTAAGCTGTTCTTTACTAATTTGTATTTATATTTTGCTTCTGGCTCTAGAGCTATGTCCTTCTACAGGCTTTCATAGATTTACTAGTATTAAGCTGTTCTTTACTAATTTGTATTTATATTTTGCTTCTGGCTCTAGAGCTATGTCTTTCTACAGGCTTTCATAGATTTACTAGTATTAAGCTGTTCTTTACTAATTTGTATTTATATTTTGCTTCTGGCTCTAGAGCTTTACTGAGAATCTTTTGAACTTAACCTTATATTGATATATCTTCATATATTGTCAACTGTTTTCTATATTTCCAAAAATTTATTCCAAGCCTCTTATTAAATTTGAAGATCCTCATATGAACAGATCTATTTGTGAACATGCTTGGACTAAAAGCTGAAGAATTTTTAGAAAGTATATTGCTGTGAATCAGTACTTGAAATATTTCACAATTTTCTCTTCATTATGAGCACTAACTAACACGAATTGCTTCCTTTTAAGTAGATTCACCAGTCAAATAGCCATGAGCATAGTCTAGTGCCACAGTGTGGCCTTAGAGCAAAAAATGGAGGCATTTCTCTATTAGGTGATACTTTTAGATTTTGGATTTTTTATCAATTAGTGAGTTATGAACTTTTAAATTTTTGTTCAAGAAGCCATCAAATATTTAAAATATTCCTAGGCAGTTTAAAATTGATCGCTTATTTAAATAAAAGTCAGTTCTCCGTTTTTTATTTTTAAGTTGAATTTGAAATTATACTGCTATCTCTATTGAAATTTGTAACCATATCTTGATTTTAAGTATTTGATTCGCTTTCATACTTACAATTACCATCTTTGTAACTACTTGCGGTTCAATTCTTATTGGTTTTATGTGGTTAAATCTATTCTATTTATTATATCTAGCATTAAATGAGAATGAACTCAATTTGTTTCAAAATCAAATTTCTGTTTATTGAACTCAATTGAAGTTTTCAAGATATTGCTGTTCTAGTACTGTAAGATTTACTTACAAATATTTTTCCTAAATTAGGAATTAGCACGCTTTTAAATCTAATACCAAATTTCAATTTGTAGACATTTATCAATCCACATCATTATTTGAATGATCCAGAATTGATAGATATTTTTTCAATACTTAAGAAAAGAATATTTAGTTTTAGACACATTTGCATGGTATTTCTCTTTGTTTATGGAACTCTTCGCAAGGGGGCGCCAAATAACTACATAATACAAAACTCACACAACTGTGAATTTATTGGAATAGGAACAACGGAAGAAAAATTCAACTTGTGTATTGCTACTTGTTACAATGTTCCCTTCCTGTTTACATCTATTGCTTAAAAGTCTCGTAAGCATATAGTTGGAGACATTTATGAAATAGATGTTAATCAACTGAAAGTGTTCGATGACTTTGAAAGAGCTCCTATTCTTAATCAACGAATAGAAACCGTGGTAAATTTCAAGGGAGATCGCATAAAATGCTTCATTTATATCTTAGATGAATACAATAGAAACTTGGATGAACTACCAATGATTTCAGATTATGTTGAGTATTGCGAATCGCAAACAGCTCTCCAATTCATTCATCCTCCAGATGACTTTGATTTTCAACTTTTAGTTGATGCGGTGACATATAATTAACGTATTTCATAATGTTTTAAACTTCTATATTCATTCTATGTAATGATTATTTTCTAATAGCAAGAAAAAGATACTTCAATTAAAAACGAAATCATACTGGGAAGTTTGTAGGATATAATTTAGATTTGCATAATTCTTTACCTTATTTGCCATGGGGGCGGATTCCGCCCTCTGCGTATATTTTTTTGAGAAAACCTTTTCTGCAAAGCTGGTATATCTGGCTCTTTATGACTTTTAGTTTTAATAATTTTTCCAACTTTTTGCCAAATTTGGGCCTCAGAAATTGTTTACTTTTTGGTAAATAAGGCTTTTGTTGAGAAATTTTTGATTTTTTTGAAGATAAGATTTTTATAAAAAACTCTTTTTTAAAAACATTAACAGGAATATCTTTATGTGATAATAAATTATCTGATGATAAAAACTAACCTTGCTTACATTTTATTTTTATTTCAGAAAAAATTCTGGTCTGCAAATTTTTTTTGTATTTTACATATCCGAATTTCGGGTTTTCAAAAATATTTATTATGTTATCCCAGATGGTTTTTTAACTGGTTTACATATTCTGACATGATTTGTTTTGATATCAGATTCATTATATTACAAATGTTGAAAAAATATTTGTTAACATTATTTTTCTTCAAAAACGTATTTTTTTTATATTTCAAATATTTTCATTTACAATTCCCCTTTGTTTACACACCGAAAAATTCATAAGAACCCAAATATTTTTTGCAACTAGAATTATTAACTAAAACCACACCTTCTCACTGAATTTCGTGAAAAATAAAGTAGAATTTCAGTCATAATAAGACAAAGTCTGAAAATAGTTAAAAACAGCTAAAAAACACTGATGCCACATAAAAATGATGACGTCCTCATTGATGCAGTGACGTCATCAAAATTAATTTTATGACTTATTTTTTGTAAAGGGTTATTAAATACTGGTGCAAAGCTTCATCAAAAATTGAGTTTTAGTTTTTAAGAANGACGTCCTCACTGATGCAGTGACGTCATCAAAATTAATTTTATGACACAGTTTTTGTAAAGGGTTATTAAATACTGGTGCAAAGCTTCATCAAAAATTGAGTTTTAGTTTTTAAGAAAAGTAGGGGGCGAAATCCTCCCCATGATTAGACCATGGTGAAAAAGCCCATGGCAAATAGGGTTAAGTGATACATTTCCTAGAGACAAAATTTTCAACGAGTTTAGGCTTTATGCTCGGCTCATTTTGATTTGAATATCTTCTATTCAGCTAGCCAATCTAAACATTTAAATGAGGCTCGTTTTAGCTTGCCAAGTTCCTTTTCAGGATTTTTGCGTAGTTCTTCTTTGTTCTTATCATATAATAAACATTTAAAAATAAGACTATAAGGCCTATATTTAATGAAACAATATTTTGTATGAGCAGATTAATAGCCTTCGAATTATGGCCAATAACATCTTGTAACTTTGCCTGAAAATTTAAAAGCAGAACAATAAATTAACTGTTTAGCTCGTTACAAGCTCAGCTCATTGACAAGTCTGCTCTGAAACCGGAGCGGGTGTTACCAACGTGGTTATATTCAAACAGTTGCATTTTTTCCCTAGAATATTCCATGGTGTTCACAGGGTTCTACATAGGATTAAACTTTGGTAAATGTTTCAAAAGTAATTAACCCTAAAGATTTTCAAAATTTACCTCTTTTCTTTCTGATGATCTTATTTAGAATTGCATAATCGACTAAATATATTTCAATCAATTTGTTCATTAAAAATTTCATAATCAAAATGTTTCATTTCTGTCATAAAATTAATATTGGGGTAAGAAAGTAATCTTTAAAACTGCTGTTTTTCAAGCAAAAAAGCAATAATTCACACCAAATTTTGATGATTCATTGGATGACACACATATAGGAAAAGGCAAATGAATTTACATAATTATCAAAACTCTAAATACCATAGTTTCTCGAATGGTTACATATAATGTCAGTCAAAATGAAATGGGCGTTCTTACTTTAAAATAATCAAGGAAAAATAAATGTTGTGTAGCACAGATGAACATGAACCTGTCAAGACAATGGAACAGTGTGGGCTCAAATTTTTGATAATTTATTTTTAAAACCGTCCAAATAAATGATTTACAATAAGCTTATCATGTTACTACTGGGTAACATACATACATTGGAATCTATNAGGATTAAACTTTGGTAAATGTTTCAAAAGTAATTAACCCTAAAGATTTTCAAAATTTACCTCTTTTCTTTCTGATGATCTTATTTAGAATTGCATAATCGACTAAATATATTTCAATCAATTTGTTCATTAAAAATTTCATAATCAAAATGTTTCATTTCTGTCATAAAATTAATATTGGGGTAAGAAAGTAATCTTTAAAACTGCTGTTTTTCAAGCAAAAAAGCAATAATTCACACCAAATTTTGATGATTCATTGGATGACACACATATAGGAAAAGGCAAATGAATTTACATAATTATCAAAACTCTAAATACCATAGTTTCTCGAATGGTTACATATAATGTCAGTCAAAATGAAATGGGCGTTCTTACTTTAAAATAATCAAGGAAAAATAAATGTTGTGTAGCACAGATGAACATGAACCTGTCAAGACAATGGAACAGTGTGGGCTCAAATTTTTGATAATTTATTTTTAAAACCGTCCAAATAAATGATTTACAATAAGCTTATCATGTTACTACTGGGTAACATACATACATTGGAATCTATTGAAAAGGCAAAGCTGCATCTAATTTCTCAAATTGTAAATAATTACCTTGACCATCTTTGAAATTATTTGGAGAAACGTATGGCATAAAACAAGAAAGATAACAAGACTTGTGCTTACATTGAAAGTGAAGACAAAAGTGGTAAAATATAAGCCAAAATTGTTTCTAAATTATGAACTAGATTGTGAGCATATGCTATAAGCATATTGGTTTGATTGCATATATCCTTAGATGAGATCTAGGCTACCATTTTGCTTATTCAAAATTGCATATTGTTTGAATACATATATCCTTTAAATATTTCAGCACTGCATTTGTGCTAAAGCTTGAATTTTGTATTTGAAAAGCGTATAATATGTGTAGCTTAAAAATGTATGCAACCAAATCAAAGAATTTGCTATTCAAAACCTCAATTTGCATACCTGATTATAATAAAAACTATATCTATATAAAATGAGACCATTAATGAAAAACAATCATTTTTCTAAGTTTCAAAATCTATTGCTTAATGGTAATTGAAAATGTAGTATTTTTACTCTATAGCTGTGCTTACTTTATGTGCTTTTATTGATAATAATTCTGGAAACTTGATATATTTATTGCATCCTAATATGGACGTTTTGAACTAACAGTGTAAGATAATTTAAATATAAAATTTTTTATTTCTTGCAATAAATTTTTATCATTGCATTTGCTATAACTTAAGAAGTATTGCCATTTAAATTCCTAAACATTTTTGAGACACTATTGTAGAATCACTGGGGTGATTCTAGCAAACAAGAGAACATGGTTAAACTATTTCTCAATTTACAGATGCTTGGGTGTCTTATATACAATGCGTATTTACAATATTTACAAACATGAAAACTAGTAGATACAAAAAGAGTGTGATCTGGCCAATAAATAACTACCAACTGATGTTACACTTTATTTGAAGCCATTTTATTATAATTGTGATATACTAGACTTTTCTTAAGCTGAAACTTAGTTTCTATTGGCATGATATCTAAGAGTAGCCTTTACTACATTAGTAATGATTTACTTAAAATAAAATACAACTTACATTCTAGGGAGTGCTATTCTACAAGTTTTTTCAAAAAATCAGGTCATGAAAAGATAGATTTCCTAAGAAAGAATAGCAGACTTAAGCCTATAGAATTGGTTAAGCACATGATGGCAATGAATTGATATTTAAGAGTTAAAAGTTTGTTAGTCAAATTTTAGAGACATATCAGATTCAAAAAACAGTTTGAAAATCAACATTAGGGCAAGTATGACACTGTAGTATGTCAATTACCAACGTGCCAAATATTGGGTTCTTCAAAGCTCTTATAATGAGTCATATCAGCTGAACAAATATCTTATTTATTTGAGCAGCATTCTTTATATAAATCTTGGTATACAATTAAGATGAACATTAAATATTTTAAAGAAGAACTCTCCTAAACCTAAGCATTTCACTTCTAAGTCACTCCTCTTTCTAAAGCAGTTCATTATACTATGCTAGATCTGAACATTCATAAAAACTTATCACATTATAATTTGACTAAAACTCTGGGATTGACTGATAAGCAGAAATAAAGATCAAAGCAATCTTAATGGGCATGCATAAAGAAAATTTGTAACGAAATCCCTCCTTAATGTTGCCATTTGAGGCAGGCATTCACTAATTAAGGAAATAGAAAATGTTGAAAAATTGCATTCCTTTAAAAATTGATTTGAAATTAATAGTAAACAATTATGTGAATTTCATATAATATGGTACTAAATTATTTATCATTTTGCAATTTTATGTGCTTTAAAAAATCACACATGATTTTGATACTTTGAAATAGATTGTGAAAATAATATCAATAAGTAAGAAAAACCTAAAACACATAATCTTCAGAGGCTATGTAGAGGGGATTACACTGATTCAATATTTAAACTTCCATTGTTTTCTCACAATTCATATACTACTATACAAATTCATAGGGTGGAACTGCATAATTCCCAAGTTTTTGACATTGCACCTCTCCCTTGCCAATTATTACTAGCTAGTACTTGGAAGGTTTTTGTGATTATCTGTATTTTGAATATTTGGATGAAATGTGAAGCAATTCACTACTTGCAAAAGAATGTTATTGCTTTATTCATTGTACTGAAAATCACCAGACTGTGATTAAGTTATAGTGAACTGGATTAAAGGATTTTCCAGTAAGTTAGATTGAGCTGGGCCAGTTGTAAATTTTTTAGCAGTTTATTTATCTCTTAAAGCATTTTTCTGGTGCACACAAGTTTGAATGGAAGATTTTCCTATGTCATAATAAGCCTGGATGTCTAAAGGAGGTTGTCAGGAGATCTGGAATTTTCTTTTTCTCAGTTATATTTCTTGTTTTGTCAATTTATAAACAGTTTTTGAGCTGAATGAACCTTTATAATTTTATGTGTTACATTTGTTTTTCTAAACTTGTTTTGTTTTCTATCTCCATCCATGTACTTTGTCAGAACCCTTAATATTTTGCCATGGAGTTTATATTAAGATTGTCATTGTTGAAATATCTGTGTCCATTTGGGATGAGCTAAGCTCATTTTCAACTTCAGAAGAATTTCATTTCATTCTAAACATTTGTTAATTTAAATTTTTTTCATAAATGGGAAATCTAACTTTAACAAGTTCCCCCAAATATTCCTCTGTCAGTGATGTAGAAATTGATGTTGAACAATTAAATGTTCTACCACACAAAAATACAATGTCCCAAGCTAGTGCAAAAAACTAATCATCCACTTCTCATCAGATAGTATTGTGGCATCAACTGCTGCCTTTACAAATATTTTTGTAATTAGTATTTCAAAATTAATAAATATTAATTGTACAATATTTACATGAATTTGTAATTGTCTCAATTGATGTATTAAGTGTTAAACAATCTGTGCTATTTTTGAATGTTTAAATCTTCTGCCATGCAGTATTTCTGATATTAGTTTATTACCATAGAAAAGGTCATGAGGCACCTGCTAGTGTTTATGTATAGTTCATGTTATGCTTTTAGTGCTACTTTTGTTGATAAAATACCTGTTTAAATACTTTGCTTTTGTTATCAAAAATGTAATAGATTTTACTCAATCTTTATTTCTAGCTGCATATGTAATTTATTTAAAATACTTTTCTAAATTATCTGATTGTTGCTGAGGGTGCCTTGTTCAGATACAGCTTTACACGTTCATCACTATGGCACCTTTACAGGTCTAGGTGTAGGGCTTTACACAACTGCTTGTCATTCATTATGTTTATTATATTTTATTGCAGCACCTAAATTGCACAAGCTGAAGCCTGCACTGAGTTTAGGTACACAAGCATGTAGGGTACATTTTGCACTCAAGAACTTATAGGGCTTCTCTCTCTCTTTATTTAAATTAGGGCACCTGTCTAACATGACTCTTATTCTTAAGGTTCTCTGTATTGGGTCAGCTGAGTGTGGCCATGCACCCTTCCATTACCTGATCTCACAGCTACCTTAAACTTTTAGTAGGGATAGGCTTGCTTAGCTCTGGAGTCAGACCATCAATTACTGAAACATAAGCAAACCATGATGTTTCAGTAATTGCAGATTTCCAATGCCAATACTACAGTATGACCACCTTTGGCTCCCTAAGCTGAAGCAATTAATTTGAATGTTGAACCCCTGCCAAACAGTCCCCTCAGAATTCATTGAGAAGGTAGTATTGATGAAATGTGTGAGACAAGCCCTCCACCAGGAAGTGAGTACTTCCTAGGAAACCAAATTTGGACATGAGGATGCCTACTGAAGAGATCAAGATGAGACAACTAGACTATAGGCACAATGTGTAACAGCTGAATGCAAGGATATCACCTGAGAGTACCCAAGTCAAGTACATAATATTGAGTCAGAGTTATTATGAGTTCAACTGACCAGAGAGAATGGCAAGGAACAATATGGATGAGAGAAGTGACTCACTCTGTTGAACAAGAACACCAGAGCTGTACCAACAGTATCAAACCAAACTTCTATTGATGCTGACAAACATGGAAAAAGCAGTAAGGTGAATTTTGGCTCCAGTTAGGTTTGTAATCAGCCAGACTATGTCAGATGCCAAAGGATGCTCAAGAAAGAACCCATCAAGGGAGCCAGTGAATTAAAAAGATAGATGAGGCTGCCACCAATGATTTAAATAATGTTCTTAAGAATCTTCAAGAAAACTTAATTGACATATTAACAAGACAATAATGCCATCTACCTCCTCTGTTCCATCAGGTGAGAACCAAATTTGAACAACAGCCTCAAGAAACTTGGTTTAATCCTCTCCAAAGCCAATAATCAATACACTAGTTAGGTTAAACTGATTCAATGTTCCCAGAGCATCCACAACCAGGTGTTCAACTGCTCAAATAAAATTGCAAAACTTTTCAAGAAAAGTGGACAATAATGCCCATACTATTGACAAGTGGTTTTTTCTTTTTGAGCTAATCCACCAAAGTGCCATATTGGCACAATTGCCAACTGTCTTGACAGGAACACATTTAGTCATTATCTTATGATTAATCAAAAAAAATAGACTAAGTTGCTTTAATAGGTAAATTTAAGCATTATTATGATGGCTTGCATGCTAGGCATCAATGAAAAATACTTCTAGGTGATCAACAATTCATTAGTCTGAAAACATGTCCACCTCTGTAACCAAGAATGAGCAATTGCATAAGTTAACTAGACTGTCTACACAATATTTGAAACATGACCTCTTTTCATGCTTCTTAAAGAGGCTTACTACACTCTCTTTGTGAATGGTTTGGATTTAAGTGCAAACCTGAGAACTGGTTGATGTGTTATAGTAAAAGCTATGAGTTTCAAATTAATGGTTGTTAATACTGTGTGAATAACTGAAGATGTTTCAATGTCTGGCTAAATCAACTATAATGAGTTTTTTAAAACACCAAAATTTGCTGAGAATACTAAACCTGAAGCCATGGATAGCACTATTTCTAAAACTGCTAATGCCACCCCTTTGCATGAGAGGATAAATATCCATTGCTGATTGAAGTGACATTACATGAAACATTGTAAAAAGATAATTTTAATGTTAGATAATGGAGACAGTTACCTCCTTGAAACTGAAGAGAAGTAAGTGATGTGGGATATGAGAAATCAAATTAGATAGAGCACCAACTCCAGTCAAATGTGCACCTGAAGATGTACTTATTTTGCATTATAAGAACATGATACCCATGATAATGAGTGGCATCATTATACATGCCACAATCAACCTCAGAGCCTCCATATCAATTATATTTGATACCTGTTGTAGCTAAATAGGATTAAAATGAGACAAAATTGTTGAGACCAATTGGAGATTTCTTTATGCATCTGGAGATTATATAACCATCAAAGGAAGGATGTCAATGTCCAATTTAGAGTTGAAGATGAGGAATTCTCTGACAACTTATTGATAGTTTATACCAGAAAATAACAGCATTTAATATGACATCACATTAGGTGTGGATTCCTCAGAGAAAACTGGTTGTATCATTGATTATGATAATAAGACACTAACATGAAATGAACAAATGATCTCCCAACCAATTGAGGAATTGACCAACAAGTATGTTCCATTGAGTTTAGCACACAATTTAAAAATTGAGCCTCAGCATTGGCTGATGGCCAAATTGGAATGCAATGAATTGTAGAATGATGGACTTTTGGTAGCAGTGTGTGCCATATTCAGCAAGCATTCTATTTAAGAAATAACAATCAAACAATGAAACTACTAATTAGTTATGTACTTCCATCTATTGAGAAAACAAGAGCATATTCTTTCCAGGATTTCCAATAACATATATTCAGGAGAATAAGTTAATTGAAACTTCTTACAGAACTAAGGCCTCAGGCTGAAATGATGAACCATTTCTAAGACCTAACTCTCAGCTCAATTTAGATAAGAGAAAATACAATAATAATAATAGCTACATGAGAATCACACGTCCTAACCATACTCAAACTTATATCTAATACTACTATCACCCAGAATAAGAGGTCAACCACTAACCATTAAAGGCAGCTGGTTATCTTGCCTGTTGCAAAAAGTGATTCCCTAAGTGTTGATCATTATGATCAATAATATATAAATAAAATAAATATAACACAAATTAATAAAGGGGCAATTTAAGAAAAAGTTATTATCTGAAAAATGCTAAAATATAAAGTTACTTGAATCAGTGGGTGGGGAAATATATCACTTGTGATAAACAATGAGTAGATACAGAACAAAAGCTATAATGATCTCTGTGATTCAAATTTACATACAAAAATGGACTCCTCTTAGGAGCAACCAATCAAATTACAAATGAATGTTCATCACTAATTGTAGAATAAAAAGTATCAAATATATTATTATTATTTAAACACTAAATATTACTTTTACAACTTGGGATGCAAATATACTACAATATAACTGAAGGAGACCTAATGATCCAAAATTTTAATGGCACTATAATACCCACTATTTGTTAATCAACAAGAATATTTGCACCTTGTCTGAAGGCTGTACAAGAACCATTAAACAACTATAATTGATACATAATGCAAATGAAATGTCAAGGAACAATACCTGCTATACCAATAGTCCAGGGTAAATATACCCAAGATATTTGTCTAATAACTAAGAGCAAAAGTCCAAATAAGAATGCCAAACAAATTGAGGACAGTCCACCTAGGGTTAGAGAAGTCATTTTATAACAATTAACAGTGAATGAACTTAATAAACTTCACAATGTAGTAAAGCATGCTTGCCACATGAAAATTGGGAATCTTAAGAAAGAATTTAATCTCCAAACTAATTGTTGAGAAAATCCAATCACCTAAAAAAAGATGTTGGTAGAATATATATATATATATATATATTATAGAGGTTTATGAAGTTCTTTGAAAATCATCCACTGATATTCAATTGCATTTATAGAATCAGTACATCTAAGTACAGGTTTATATCTATTGGTTGGCCTAAAATTCAGCTTCAGGATAGAAATTACATTTGATTGATCTATTGGATAAATTTGAGACCACTGGAATTTCTATTTTTAGTTCTCTGAATGTCAGAATAAAATTGAATGAAGATGCTGAATCTAAAGACATTTCTTCCCATTGTGAGGAAAATGACAAATATGTAGATGTATAGCTTAGCTTACATTTTCCTCTAAATTTTGCAATTTTATTGAAAAAATATTATTTCTTAAATGACCAATTTAGAATATTTCTAAACTATTTTAATGAAAAGTTTATTAGTAAAAAGAATATTTGTAAAAATATTTAATACATTCTACAACATAAATGACTGAAGAGAGCAGCCAACAAAACCATATGATTAATCCTGATAGTGATAAAATGAATATTGCATTAACTACTCCACTGGACTGTTTTATAAAAGTATTGAATGTAATACACTCTCCAAAATGACATTTAATGCAGATGGGCTCTTAAATATTTCAAACCTACTAAATGAAGACAAAAACAATATGATTAATTTTGTGAAACTTAAAATAAAACTGAGTAATTCTAAGGATAAGCCTCAGGATACTACTAGTTATTCTGATTTAATAAAAAGGATACCAAAAATCTCAAATAAATCCATATTCAGGAAGACTTAATCAAAATTGTAGCTACTATAGCAACTTTCAAGTAAATGACTGTACAGATTTTGAAGCCAAAATTCTCCATTGCATTAGTGATAATAATATATGGGCAACTCTCTTAAAGCATATACCTAGAAAATTAGGTAAAATTATATTTCTGGTTTTCAAAGAAACAAAAAATTGGACCTGATAAGGAAAATGATCAAATTGGGATTTGTAGAGCATATAATAATGTATCCAATGGTGGTAATTGAAATTGCCTGTTTACAGTAAGACGCCAAAATTCCAATTTTTTTCTCGTGTTAATTTATTCTTGCAGTACAAATGAGACACATTTGAATTTCTGTATCAAAACAGAGGGATTGGGTTAGGGTATGATTGGGAGGTATGAACTAATAATTACCAATTTTTCCCATATTTTCTCACAAATGCATACAAAATGAGACATAGTACAAAGTATTGTGTTATATATTGTATGCAAAGGTCATAGGATCAAAATATTTGAACAAAGTGAGTTTCACAGCAGATGGGTAATTAAAGGGAAAATTTGCAAAACAAGGCAGTGAGTGAAGAATTAGCTTTGTGGAGACACAAGGCCACTTGTCCCAATCAATTTAAGTTTGCTGCAAGCTGAACTCCAAGATCAGTATGATGAGAAGAAAAGTTTACAGGGAGAGGTAGCCCAGAAGGAGGGACTCAGAAAGGGAAATACCACTTATCTTGGTTGGGCTAAAATGAAGATGATTAATGGAAGTCTAAGTAGACAAAAGCTCAAGATCAGATGTAATATTGAAGACAAAAGAACTACCTAAGTTGAACATCACAGTGTCATTGACAATAACTAGACAGGATGATTTAAGGACAGATTGAGGAAGGTCATTGATAGCAAACACAGAACCTTGAAGAGCACCACTAGTGGCAAGGGCTGGAGAAGAAATAGACGAGTTTATTTTGCCACAATGACAACAATTGGGCAGGTAAGACTGGAAAACTTAATTTGTAAAGAAGAATAGAATGAGGGAGTCAATCAAAAGCTTTAAAATTTCAAGAAAGATAATGTAACCAGGTTCATTACAATAAAATTAGAAATAGCAGTTTTCAATCAGAGTGAGCAAGTTAGTGATGGACGAATGGCCCAAAAGGTTACCATGCTTAAAAGCGGAAATGAGGTGATGATTTTTAGGGAACACAATGAAAGACAAGGCGCTCAAAATGATTGACAGTCTATAAAAAATAAGTATTGGGCGGTATGAAGTGACTTGAGAAGATTTTAACAGCTGAGAGATCCAAGATGTTTTCCAGCAAGGCAGAAAATTTGCCTGTTTCATTGTTAGGAGGTTGCAAGCACTTTGTGGTGAGCTTGTGTGTAGTGATGACCATACAAATGTTTGCATATATATATTTACATTACCCAGAATCTCGTTTATATTAATCATATTAATCGTTATATATACAGCGGATGGGCTGCAAAAGTAGGTATACAGTATTGAAATTATTGAAATTTTATTGAATTGAAAGCTACATACCTTAAGTAAAAATGCATATACTTTTAGTCTTTTGTTTTTACTAATCAAATTTCCTTTCGATTAAAATGCATGTACTTTGAATCATTTCTTTTTATTTATTCAGTTAAATTGGCAATTTAACCATGGCTGGTAATTTGACTGACGAAGAGCGAAAATTTGTATTAAACCAAAACTGGAAGACAGAAAATAGTGAACGCGTAAAAGAACAGTGGGCCAAAACCTTTGCAACACCTCCCCTTCAAGGCTGATAAAGATCTTTGTTCTAGAATATGCATGAGTGTTCGTTCTTGATTAGAGGAATGTGTTAATGCTGACAGCAAGCAATTTGAATACCTGCGGAAATCGGGCTTCTTATTACATGTGTTTCTTATCATACGTGCTTATTTTTACTTGTTTATGCAACATTTGTTTGTCTGTATAATAAATGCCTTAAACGTTGTACGTTTTTTCTTTCTTTAACCACTGTATACCTACTTTTGCACTCCCCTGTATATATATATATATATGTATATATATATATATATATATATATATGCTACATATAAATTTTATTTATCCGGTTTTTTATATTATTTCTATATATTTTCTGTATTAGGCTCTACTAAGTATGTAGTAGGCTTTGCTATTGAGTTAGAGAGCATACTAGGCTCTACCACATGTGCAATAGGCTGCTTTGAAAACATATTGATTCAAAATGTTCATTTTCGAAGCATTAGGACACCAATACCAGACAAACTCCACAGCATCCATTCCGTACTACTATAATATATATTGTACCTCATCTTTTATATTTTTCATATACATATGATTTCATATATATGATTCAGGTATATATGTATTTATATTTATATGGTCATATATATGATATATTTATTTGGCCATCATTGCTTGTGTGCTCATGTCAAATTTCACCATTTGTAAAGTTGAAGATTTAATCCAGGTGAACCAAAGCCTCACGGCAAGTTTGTAAGCTAGTGGTTTACTCTGTATGTGGAAAAAAATTAAGGCATTTAAAAACAAATCGCTCGAAATTCCACTGTTTCTGTGGATTATTAATTTTCTGACACTGCTGTATAGAAGCCAGTTTTACAGAAACTTGGCGAAATTAGTTTTCAGAACGTTTCTCTCTAAGATGCGTATATTTTTGGGCTGCATCGAAACAAAGTCAAGGTTTGGTGCAGTAGTCAGGGTGAAAAACGCCTATGAAAAAGTCGCCAAAATTCTGTTCAAAAATGATTGATTTTGGCCGCACTGTTATATTAGGATTTTATATCAACCCGGTAAAAACGTTTGGATTATCCTCAAGAACTTAGGGGAAAAAAATTCAATTACAAAGGTGACATTGGTTGAAACATTTCAGAATCGCAAAATGACGGTCACACGTAAAAATTTATTGAACTTTATTTCCATGTATTTATCCAAATGCTTAGCAACATAAGCAATATGAGATGCAAGAGTAATCAAAGATGAAGACGGAGTTGATGTTACAATGTGTGCAGAAATTTCTTATCAATACTGAATTATATTGATGAGAATGTTGAAATAACAGGCATAAAGGGCAAAAGATCTAATTTCTTGGTGAAATTATAATTTCTGACGACACTTAGAAAAATTATAAGCTAATTAACAACACCTATATTGAAATAACCATCACCTGCTTTGATAGAAATTGACAATAACTAATGGGATTGGAGAAACAAAGCGACCTTTTTTGACAAGAATAAATGAACACCTTTTGGGACACCTAAGATCAGATATCTATGCATATACACCAACTAAGAACAGAAGATTTTATTATAGTTATGAGAACACCTAATACCAAAATCAGAGAAGCTATAGTGATCAACCATGCTGAGAAATCACGATTATTGAACACTCAAACAAGCAGTAATTCTTTTTACATTTATTTTAGGACATGCATCAAATATATTTAGTCATTAAGTGTAGTTGATTGTAAATTTAAAAATTCCTACAAAATTTTCATTTGAAGATGATTTAATAAATCGAAACCGAGTAAATATAAAACTAAGCTCTTTTGTTTCTAAATATATATATATATATATATATATATAGGGTGGCCCAAAAAAATGTTACCACTTTTAATCATACACAAGTTTTCAAAATGAAGATTTATTGGAAATTTTTTTACAGATTTTTAACAAAAGTATCAAATTAATATTTGATAACAAAGTCTTCTCACTTTGTCTCCATTTGGGTGAGAATTCAGTGTTTAGTTTTTGATATTTGTGAAAATGAAACAAAAATCTTAGTAATTTTGAAAATGGTTAGAATATAAAAAGTAGTAACATTTTTTGGTCCACCCTGTATATATATGTACAGTATATATATATGGCCTTTGGACACAAAATTTTAAAACATCTATAAGGTGCTAGATACAAAAAAAAATATATACGGGTGCAAAATACTATGGCGTAGGGAGCTGGATAAGGGTCCAAAAATTTTTTTTTGAAAAAACTTGAAATTCATCCAAAAGAAATTAGAGCCTTTTTCCAAATGCACAATGTAAAAATTTTTGGATAAAATGAATTATTCTGGCTTTCCATCAAAAAAGCCGCTGGATACTTTTGAAAATCGGAAAGTGCGGGCGGTGGATACAAATCCCATAGTATCTAGGGCCCGTATATATACTGGGTCATCGAGTCACATTTATACATGTACAAGCAAATGATTGAAACAAGTTACACACGTTGCTCATCTCAATAAAGTCAAGATTGTTAGTAAGTAACTATTGAATTACACAAATGTCATGTTTGTCTTAATTAGTTTTAATGGTTTCAGAGGTTTTTTATGTTGATTTTCGTTTGTTTCTGTAATAGAGCTCTGCAATTCACTTGTTATATTTCGAATTCTAAAATGTAAAATTCTGACATTGTACTTGCATATCCAAATTCAGATTCGAACCCAAAATATCAAAATATATATAGGTTTTATGTACTAACTTCCTTAGCAAGAACATCTGCTGTTAATAGTTACAAGTAAAAAACAAATTTGAAACATGAAAAAAATTAGCTGTTCATAAAAGAATTCAAATGAAAAATGTGATTTATGCATTTCGCACAAGGTGCTAGTTCCCCAAAAATACTTCACTTAGAAAAATTTCAAAAGACTATCAGAATTTTTTAGAGGCGCCACTGTTCTGTACTATAAGATTTGAATTAAAATCCAACATACATTCGGTTTCGGATTCGACTTCGTATTTGTAGATTAAATTAAACTTTTAAGTAACAAAGCGATTTATCAACATTTTGGAACAATTTTATCCAAGCCTGTTAAAGAAACATTCAAAAACTTTTACAAAGACACATCTATGGGGTAAGGCCTGCAAATGCAATGATGAAGTACGTGCTATAACATGTGCTTATACCTGAATTACATGCAAATAAGACTATTTTTATTGAGAAGTCCAATTTTTTTGTAAAAATATTCAAATATTTTTTACATACCTAGTGTTCAGATAATCACCAGTAGAATGAAGTTTAATATTTTGTGTTTAAAATTAAATTTAAATCCAAATTTTTGATAGAAAAAAAGGGTTGAATATTTGCAAGCAGAATATTTCACAGATTTGGACATGCTGACATTTTGCCTCATAGAAAAATAGTTAGACAGTTTTTTATATCACATCGTAAATTATGGAGGATGTTAGAATTATGAATTGTAATTCGAATTGACCAGCGTGATGTGGTGTTCATATCAATATCTATGCAAGAATACTCTTAGCCAAATGCTGCAAGTACCATTCTAAACTCTAAAAAAGGTCATTGGGTCATGTATTTAGCAATTTTACTGGGGTCTCGCGGGGCAAACATATTGGGGACGGATGGGTCATCGGGTCACGTTTTGTGACCTGGCTATATATATATNCCCTAAAACCTTCCCAGGGTGATAGGGAGTCACCATGCAAAGTTTGGTGACAATCCGCCCAGTAGTTTAGGCGTGCATAGCGCACATACAGACGACAATTCAATTTTATAGTTATAGATAAGTCTCTACTTAATTAATAGGAATGATATTTTGACAGATAAAGTTTTTTCGTCTTCATATTAAAAATTGTGAGCATTAAGATGGAAGATGTCAGCTTTCCTTTAGACCATTAAAATTGTTAGCTAAGTCAACTTGAAGGAATAGTTACTGAGGTACAAGGCCGTAACAATCCTCGAAGATTACATTACCAAGTCCAAATTTGTCTCCCAGCAAAAGTAGCTGGTGTCGTTTTCATGCTGAAATGTAAATATTCACTCAATATCACATCAATATATGACTTGTTGATGAAAGTTAAGAGCGTACTCTTCTGGTTTTGAAAACTTAAATTTTCTAGAAAAAATTCTTGATATGAACGTCAATGTGCTAAGACATCAGTCCTATTGATAGTGTTTATAGGACTTGATGGCTGCCTCCACATTCTATTACCTTCAAAGACAATCATAGTTATCAAATTACAAAATTTGGAGTGATATTTTTATTCTACATAGAAAGTACTTTTTTCAACTAATTTTTTGGATACAAAATCNAAAGAGTAAATTGTATTTGGTCCATTATTTGATTTAATTTATGTAAATATTGATGAAGGACTTTGAGTATTGACTGTGTAAGAATCCTTAGTTGTTGATTTGAAACTCGAGGACATCTTTCAACAATGAATAATAGTGAATCGTTGACGGATTTGATTGAATACCACTTTAAAAACAATCTGGACGCATCGATAATAGATGCAGCAATCAATAAGGAGGTTAAATTGAAGGATTTGCATTTGATTGTAAAAACTATTCAAAATGAATTGTACACAAGTCGTCTAGATTCAAAATCAATCGTTCATTTCATTGGACCAAACGGAATTGCATTGATGGCAGTTTATTGTGGAATTCTTTATAACAACTGGATACCAGTTGGGAGTAACTACACTTCACCTTTGCCAGAACTTATGCGCAATGTCGACGCAACTGATTCACAGGGCTTAGCAATTTCCAAGGACCTGTGGGTAAAATTTAAATCTAAACTGGAATGCCCCAAATTAAAAGTAGTTTTTGTTTATGAAATAACTGAAATTGATGAACTTAAGATAGAAATTGAACAAGTCGAATTCGATAACGTTGATGTGAAGAGGGAGAATTTAGAAAACGTAAGTTTAATGTACATGTCTTCGGGGAGCACAGGTGCACCTAAAGCGATTATGATTGATCACATGGCGATTTTTAATATGCTTAGAAACTTTGGTAGCCAACCGCAAATTCGAGGCATCTCCTGCCAATCTTTTTGCAATATCGGTGGAAACTTGATGTTTTGGAGCTCATTGATTGCATCATCAAGCTTTGTAATTCTGGAAGGCTTTGATGTCAACAATTATATCAAGGCCTATGTTAAATACAAATGCAACTATCTACGAGGAACCTTAGCCATAATGCGGGCAATTTCGAAGTTTGAGCGTCTTGCAGATTATGACTTATCATCAACTGTTGTAATGGGAATAGTGGGTTCAAAATCCGATGTGAGTGTGCTCTATAAAATCAAAGAACGAACAAATATTAAAGATAAAGTATATTTTCTTGCTTCATATGGTTCAAGCGAATCATTTCCTACACATTCTATGATATGTTCGTTAAGTGAAATTCCAGAGCGCTTTCCCAAATGTCAGGGTAATATACAATGCAAAATCATAGATCCAACATCTAACAAAGTGCTGAAGCCAAATGAGACCGGTGAAATTTGTGTTAAGACTCCATTTGCCATGCGAGGTTATTATAAAGATAAAACCAAAACCAGTGCAGTTTTATCTGAAGATGGGTGGCTTAGAATGGGTGATCTTGGCAACTTAGATGAAGATGGTAAGCTTCTTGTAGTTGGTCGAATAAAGGATATCGTGAAATACAGAGGGTTTTCTGTTCATTCTTTAGAGTTGGAATCTATTTTACAAAAACATAAGGCTGTTTACGTCTGCGCAGTTGTTGGTGAGTCTCATGAAGTGCATGATGAAATCCCAGTTGCATTTGTTGTTAAAAATCATGACGTCACTGCGAAAGAATTAATCGACTATATGGAAGAAAATGTCGCGGAGTACAAAAGAATTCATAAAATATATTTTATAGAAAAAATGCCTTTGAATATTGGGATGAAAACAAACAAGCCGGCATTAAAACTAATGTGTCAATAAAATGTTCCATAAATGGTTAACATTTGAAAGTTTTAATACGACATTGAAAAAAATTTATTATCAAGATGTCTGCCAAAAAATAATAAATTTAAATTAGTGGATTACCGCAGTTAATTTTCTATCCTTAAATACGAAATAATTGCATGTTTCTGGTTATGCAGGCCATAAATATTTGGCTCAGCCCAGTCGGCAGCCTTCATAGTTTTCTAAAATCAGCTCAACCTGTTCCATAGTCCACATTTATTTACATTTACCCGAAATCAGTCGGCAGTTTGAGCTCAATATTTCGTTTGTTAGTAAATATTGGAAATAAAAACTAAAAATAGAACGAGTAGGGAAAATCAACAACATCAATATGAACAACAGTCTAGAATAGTTTATTGAATGGAAGCCACCTAACAAGCTAATGCTCGCGGGAGGGGTGTGTGAGATCTAATAAATTTAAGCAAAATAAAAAATGGGGGGGGGAGGAAGGTCAGCGATTTCTAAAATTTTTGCATAATAAAAACGGGGTTGTCTAAATTGCTGGGGCCTCTTTTAAATTATCAAAATGTCTGAGTAACGTAATACTCAATTCATCCTAATCTAATGTTCAAACTTGTATTATTTATTAAATAAAAAGCTTTTCTAAAAAAGAAAATCTGCAAATAAAAAAACTGGGGGGAGGTTAAGCCATTTTAAAGACAAATCAATTTCCGGGGGAGGTGGTCCCGATAATTCGAGACCTTAGAGTAATATACTAGATATTTATTTCAAATACACTGGTTTACAACAATAGGTAAAGGCCGACATTTCATGCCGCTGTTGAATTTTTGGCCCGGTTTGACACGCAGTCTGCATGTATATATTTGTTCATGCCAGCCCAGATCACGGCTAGCTTGCCCTAGCCTGCTTCCATCCTTGGCTTATACCGTCAAATGTTTAAG
>CABFPE010000201.1:640932-657770 GCA_900660155.1 Hofstenia miamia | reverse complement strand
TAAATATTGAAAAAACTATATTTATGGTAATTAAGAATAGAAGAAATGAATCAACATTAGAAAGTATTAAGATATGTAACAACATCATTCACGAATCACCAAAAATGAAATATTTGGGAGTAGTAATTGATAATAAATTGAATTTTGAAGACGAGGCAAACAACATCATAAAGAAAATGGCGTATGGTATAAGATCAATTCAAAAAATTGGAAAGTTTATACCAATAGAATGGAAGGTAATACTCTTTCGATCACTTGTTTTATCCCATTTCTTGTACTCATCTTGTTTATTAACGAACTTAAATAAAAAGGCAAAATCGAAATTAGAGAAAGTATTTAAATGGGGAATAAACATAATTAGCAACAAAAATAAAAAAGAAATAATGTGTAAATATCATCTAAGATCATTAGAAGCTCTTCAAAATATTAGATGTTTATCGATATTTTGGAAAAGAAAATCGAACATTTCTAATCATTTAAATCAAAGAACAATTACATTTGGTAAAACTAAGTATAATAGAAAAGTAATGAAGAACGGATTCCTAAATTATTCAATATCACTATGGAACAAACTGGATTACAGTACAAGAAGTGAAAAAAATTTTACAATATTTAAGAAGAAGTTGAAAAACATGATTACACAACAAAATATGTAATTTGTAAACGTAGCCAAGAAACAAACATTTACTGACATAACTAAGCTCATATGAAGAAAGTTGCATTATTTATGTTCTTAATAAGTTTGTAAACTTAATACATGTATATGTACATGAGAACTTAAATATATGTTGTTGTTGTTGTTGTTAGAAATATTTCTGTCGCGCGATGGCGTATGAAAATTGATTTCGAGTGCTATCTTAATACACGGCATAAACAATATTTTTAGCAATTACTCTAAATTGTTCTGCATTTTTATACCGTTACGAAATCTTTTTGCATCGTGAAGCAGTAGGCATTGTACTGCTGCCTTTCTTCAAACGAAATGTTTCTTAGATTTTTGGGGCAATGTGCATTTTATTCATTTATATATTTTCTTAACAAAGCATAGAAAAAGTATTTTTAGCAATTTCTCTAAATTTGGTCTGTATTTGATGACAGCATATAATAGCAGAGCAATTTAGAGAAATCACTAAAAATACTTTTTTCTATGACTTCTCAAGAAAATATATGGGCGAATAAAATGCAAATTGCCCCAAAATCTAGTAAACATTTCCTTTTAAGAAAGGCAGCACTGCAATGTACATAACTTCGTCATTCAGAAAGATTCGTGACGCTATCAAATGCATGCCAAATTAGAGCAATTGCTAAAAATATTTTCTATGATATGTATTAAGATAGCACGCAAAATCAATTTTTGTACGCCAGCGCGTAACAGAAATATTTCGTAACAAGAAATATTTCGTGAAATGTTTCAATGACCATAATATGGAATGAAAAAAAATATACTAATAAGAGAGAGCTTGTACAATCGCTAGAAATGTCTGGTGTTTTGATTGATATACTCGTAAACAGGGGCGTACGCAGGATTTTCTGAGGGGGAGACATCATCATCATTACCCTCTGCGTACGCCACTGCTCGACTCGTAAAGCTCGATCCTGTTCATATATATCACCATGTTCACCAGTATGATGACTGTAAAAGCAACAAATTTTTTCGGTTTATAGCGATTCTTCCACATGACAATAGAAATTGGCTCAAAGAAGCATGCAGTATGGCTAATGTGTTTATCTTTTTAGAAATGTGTAAAACCATTAAGAAAAATGTGGAAAGCTCGGCAAATCGTTGCCAAATCTTTGGAATGTTTGAAATTTTTTGGAACATTTGCCAACTGTTTTCATTGATTGCACTAAAATTGAAAATTTTGGCAAAATGCATTTAATTTGAAAAGTATTTCATACGCAATTTTACAACAATACCAACCTACACAGACATTATTAACATTGTCTAAAACATTTATGTTTTTCGTAGCTCACTGGAAGTAGTTGGGCTTAAACAATGTCTGCCAATTCTTGTTAACCCATGCCTTGTCTTTCCAGCTGTGGCTGGCCCGTGTCCATCAATTCTGTTCCTCATTACTATTAAAAATTTCAATTTTATGCTTCCAAAAATAACAAAAGAGAATCAAATTCCAATTTAAGCTATACCGCCATTAAATACCTTTCGTTAATATTTTAACAACTTGCCTTGTGTGTATATAGATATTATAATTGATATGGCAGCTTTAGTGGCACGAATACACCGCTGAACTCGTAAACATTTTATAAATTGAAAAGCATTGAATGTAGTTTTCTAAAGCGGCAGAACAATTTGAAATTGCAAGACAACAAAAATGCGGTTGTTTCATGGCAAATGCTGAAAACTTGGAATGTCTGCATTTCACAACAAAATAGTTTTGTGCAATGCAACAATTATTTAATTTTTATAAAATACAATTACCTTTTGTAGGAGTAATATAAAAGATATGATAAATATTCATAAAGAATAATGAATTTTGAAAAAGATATTAACAAATAGTAAATTGACTGCGAAGTCTTACGAAACAAGTGTTTGACGAAAGTAAGCATAGCAATTTATGCAGTAGGTAGAAGTCGAAAACGTCTTTGTGATGACCTTGTGTGCTCATACTTTTTAGGAGATGTAAACCAGCAGAACTTACGCCTCAAGACAACTTGATCAATAGGTGGTCTATACTGCTATAGTTTGGAAGATAATTTACCCCGAAGTCGCTAGAAATTCCACTGTTTTTGTCGAATCCTAACTTTCTGACACTTTTTGTATAGAATCCATTTGCTGTAATCAGATAAAATATTGTTTAATGAAAATTGATATGAATCTACAAAGTAAAGTTTCCACTTGTTAGCAAAGCCTTAAAATAACATTTTCACAACCAGCGTATTATTTGTGGATGCGCTTTCTACCATTGAAAAGTAGAAATATAGTCAGTGTTATATTTGTAGAAGTTGACAATGATTTTAGCCATCAATCCGCATATTTATGTTATGAATTCAGTCATATAAAATTGGCTTAAGATTTTTTAGGGTGAAGTATTGTTTTAGACTCGACTTGAAATTATTACCCATTAATATTTTAATTGAGACGAGCATTTGTGTGTAATCATTTGATTAACATGCTCAAGTCGAAGATTATACATATTTCATTTGGTATTTGAACCATGAACGTCTTGACATAATGCTATTAGAACGGCCATTATTTGATCATCTTTTAAATATGTTTGCATAAAGGAGATGATTGCACTTATTATATTTATAAAATATGGGTAATTGATATCATTTACTCTTTGCAGGACGGAATTTCCCCCTGTAAGAATATAAGTCTTTGATGAAACAGTGCTTCGGAGTTCTAAAAAAATTAAAAGAATGATGAAAAATTTATTGTTCTTTGCTGATGGGGGCATGCATAATACCATTCCCTCTTGGATTCACCACTATAGCTAGGTAGCAGACTTGTCAACGAGCCGAGCCGAGCCGAGCTTGAGCACAGTGTTTGATATACAACGAGCCTATTTTAGAAAAACAAGTTTATAGTTCTGCTTTTTAATTTGATTATGTAGATTTTTCTTAGTTTTTGCAGTCAGTATGTCTTTCCTATAATCTTATTTAAGAAGTGTTTATTAAATAATAGGAAGAGCCTTGTAAAAAATTCTTTGAGCACAATATTTTTAAAAAAATACCGAGCTAAAACGAGTCTCTTTTAAAGATTTTATGCGGCGAGCCGAGCCGAGCCGAGCCGAACTTACACAACATTTAAACGAGCCGAGCCGAGCTTGGAAATGTCGGCTCGTTGACAAGTCTGCTTCGAAGTAATTGAATTTCTTATGCATATGGGTCAATGACCTTTTAAATTGATTAGATAAGATCTGCTACTAAAAATTATTCTCCGATATATAATTCGCACGGACACAATAAGAACAGGTTTATACTTGGGGGCATAATTGTTAAAATCGGAACGTTAACAGCATGTTAAACAATATTGTTTTTCCTTATTATAAATCAATTACAGTGAAAGTGCTAATCTTTCATTTTGCGAAGATTGGCTGCAATAAACTGGATTTGAACATCTGTCTGGCCATCTTCAATTGTTGTTAACTGTTGGACTGTATTCTATTCACTGTACAATTTTACAGTTGACGTATTGCGATTAGTTGGCAATTGACAGGTAAGCTTGAAGCTTGTTTTCACTAAATTACACATATTTATGTCAAATAAGCGTTTACAATAGAATAACAACTATTACTCTGCTTATAGGTATACAAAGCCTGTATTAAAAGATTCAAATTCCAATATATCAATATGTACTGTTGTTGTTTTGTACACAGCCAGGGACTGCGGAACCGCCCAATATTTCACAGGCCGAGATTAGAGAGTGCTTTATTTAATATTTGGAGCACATTAAAATTAGTATAAAAAAATACAATATGTTTTTTCGTTAAGCAATAAATGTTTTTTATTTAATTTTCTTGTTTGAGTGAATCATCATGGGACAGTGTAGATGTAGATGTTTGTTGTACTGCAGAAAGACCGGAGTTGTGAGGTCGAGAGAGAGAGAGTATATCCCAGTGGAAGAAAAACTTACCTATGTTATTAAAAGGAAAATTCACATTATTTCATTAGTATGTATGCATATTGATTACAAAACAAGAAGAGCGACGCATTGCTTATTTTGGTAATCATTAAGGTGTCTTTTCATTGCTTATTCATAATGGTTTTTATATATTTTGTTTGGATTTTATAGCTACGCAGTTTTTTTATTTTGTATGTATTGATTTTGATTGCTTCTTGCTAACTTGGTTTTCTTAATTCGAGCATTGGGTTACAAGCTGAGACAATGATATTTTCAAATATATTTTATAAGCCTCTATTTGTCTTTGGTTTGTTATCAAAAATGTGTTTATGTATAATGTGGCCACTTTTTTTTACTTTTGCTTTATAGTAGGTCTTACGAAATGCTTACATTTATTTCAAATAGAAAGCGATTAATGAGATAAACTAGCCTAGAAATCCTGTTCTACAACTATGGATTAGACGTGGCCTGGGTTGCTACTCCTTCCAAGGGTTAGATCGGCAAAATTGTACACCATTACACGAAATATTTTTCTACGAAATATTTCTGTCGCACGATGGCGTACGACAATTGATTTCGCGTGCTATCTTAATACATCGCATAAAAAATATTTTTAGCAATTGCTCTAAATTGAAATCCAATTTCATGCCGTCACGAAGAATTAAAAACTGATTTATTGGTAGGTAATCTATAAATTTCACAGTGTACTGTAGTTTACTTTCTCAAAATTGGTCCGGCCTGATCCACATCCCATTTAGTTTTGAATAGCTGGTATACATGGCCTGCAGGACAGATTTGTTTTACTTTGGCAGGCAACTACAATGAGTAGCTTAGGGAAGTGATTCCAATTCAATACGTTAACAAGTGAAAATGCAACCGTAAACAACAATTGTAGTTTCAAATGTCTGCATACGCTTAATATATTTATTTGAATAGCTATATTTGAAGAAATGTGCAGAAACTAAATGTGTCAAAGATATTTGTAATAACATTTGCGCAAAAAACAAGCCTTTAACGTAAACTTCATCTTTAGCGAATTTATTTTGAGTGTAAGTTAACGATTTGATTAACGGTCATGTTAACGTAAAACACCATTTGTTAACGGTGTTGTTAACGTATTAAATTTGGATCACTTTCCTTACCAAAAACAGAATAGAAAGTGTATTGAAAACCAACAACATTAATGTAAGTTTAAGAACCTGGAATAATTTGTTGAACACAAGCTGTAAAACAAACTGATAATATGCATGGAAAATATTTCAAATATGCTGGTTTGCAGGGTTGGTTACAAGGTACAAATTCTTACCCCTATTCAAAGGGCAGTTCATTTATTGTTGGGCCCGCTATAAGCCTCTGTAAATATTTTTTCAGCCAGTTCACGCCGGGCCTCACCGTTGCATAGAATCTCACAATAAAAAATCACAGACACACCCTGGTATGTTGGGTCTTTTGCGGCATAACATGCTAGACTAGTTAAAACTAGGACCCTGCGAGTACTCGAAATTTCAAGTCGGATCGAGGCAAGTCGAGTACTCGACCTGACTTTCACTGGCCGTTTCAATCACAGATTTCGAGTCCAGTTTTGTTTATTTGATAATTAATAGTACAGTGTATGTTGCATAATTTCAAAACAATAATATAATTTTCTAATTGAAAAAATCATTTAATTAAAATTTCTTTCAGATTTATTGGGATTGAACCATATTGGCTATCGAATGACCATTAATTGATTGATATTACGTTGGTAGCCTTTCCCTGCAGACTGGATTGTTTTGAATTTTTTAACATAAAAAACTTCATTTTCTAGTTTTTCGTAAAAGTCATATGTATACTTCATTACCATCAGCGTTAATTGATTTATGCTATGTCTATATACAATAATGATCAATTACACGTTTTTATCCAATTACAAATGTAACTGCAGGAATAAAATTTTTAGTACTTGGAGAACAGTTGATTATTTAACTGTTATTTTACAATTATGGTATTTATGGGCCTATGTGCGTAGACAAGAATCGAGATTCAAAATCCGACTCGACTCGAAATCCGATTCGAACTCGAATTTTAAGAGTTCATTTATTTTTGGTCCGACCGGAACCACAGCCCGCATGATCATTTTTTGGTCCGGCACGGCCCAGCCATCAGCCCATGGCGTTTCATTTTAGTCTTCTACGAAACTTGCTTAAAACACAATGAGTCCCTTATGATAGCAAAGTTTTGCAGGTAATGGTCGACCCTCAAAAGGAACTTGCAAAGCGGAATATCAGATGATGTCTCATCTAGCCAAGTGAAAAACTGAGTTTGACAATAATCAATGTTGAACGTATTGAAGCTTTAAACTATTTGTATATTCAGTAACATCTGTAGGGTACAAAAAATACGCCAAACCGTGTCCACGTAGTAAAAATGTAAACTGGTCCAACTGTTAAGCAGTTAATAGCTTGTTCCCTGAGTCTATCTTAGATACAAATAACCTAATTTAATAATTTAGAATTTGCAAATTTTCAATTTTAACACCCTCTCAACTTTATATATAAGATAATTTATTCAATGTCCATTCATTTTTTCAAACATGTATTTTTCAGAAGTTTAGGAAACATTAACAGTCATACTTTTCGAGTTTACGTAAAAACTAGTGAGTTGTAATGGGATTTGTACAGGTTTTATACTTAAGTATTTCTGAAACTTCTAAGTGAAATTCATACACTATGGTTTTCATGCTAAACTTCCATTTTTGATATGCTTAACATACAATTCATATCTATGGAGATAGTTTTTTATGGAATATTTGTACGGCCTACGATTGTACAAAATTTCTAATAAAAATTTCAAAAGAAATTTGAATTATCAAAGCGAAAACGCATCTTTGTGCTAAACATCAAATCTACAATTTCAGTGCTTACAAAACTAACTTTCCAAAAAAGTTTCTTAACCTTTATTTCCTGTACTATATAAGGAAATTGAAAATAGTGGGATATTGACACTAGTGATGTGCGGGTACGGGTACTACCCGAGTGGCTCTGCTAATATAGTACTTTTGTTTACAGGGTGCGGAATTTAGAAGTTCTGCCCGCACATCAATAATTTACAAATATATTAATGAACCTTCTCCCATGTAGTGCTGAACTTGTATTATATCGCATTGTTTTGCCTGAAGCACTTGAATTCAATATGTTTAAGTTACAACTGAATTCTTAATGAAAATGTCATGTAATCAAAACCTCAGCTGGTTCTTTTTATATAGATCAATCACCGAATTCACATTTGGACCCGTCATGAGCAAGATCTTTGCGAACATGAACAAACATTTTTTCATAACCCCCCCCCCAAGCAACAAGGATTCATGGGCCATTGATGGTCCATTATTGTTTCCATTATTTGCCATTATGGACCATTAATGGCCCAATGATAAATCCAACAAAGAGCCAATAATGAAGACTTTTAAGCTTTTTTTCTCTAAATTTTCATATGATACAATAAACAATGCTAGGATTTTTTATTTACTAACATTCTTTAGAACATAAATCAAACTAACTGCAATCACTACGGTGATATTTGTTTTCCACAAACTATACTTTATTGCAAAAGTGATATATGTTCATTGTTTATAATGTAAATATACATGAAAATATTTGATGATATTTTTTAGAAATCATTTGAATTTGCTTTAAAAAACTTTATTGTAGGCTCATTGTTGGATGTATGGATGGGCCATTAATGGCCCAGCGGCCAAACACCAATAATGGCCAATAATGGAACATTAATGGCCCATGAATGTTACTTGGGTCTATTTGCCTTGGGAGAGGAGGACGGGGTGAGAAGAATTAAGTTATCCTCTCTCTTCCCCTTTAAGCTTTTGATTATTACTCAAAAAGTTGTGGAGCTTTCTCAATGAAGACCTATTTATTATTGAAGATCATAAATCCTAATATAAAATTTCTAGATGACTATGCATCGCATTGTTTTTCAGCCGGGAGCAAACTCTTCCAATTTTTGCAAAAACTTATAATTACTAGTATTATAAATATATAAAATAAATATAAAATTATAATTGATAAGTTAAGAATTCATTCTAATNGGATGGGCCATTAATGGCCCAGCGGCCAAACACCAATAATGGCCAATAATGGAACATTAATGGCCCATGAATGTTACTTGGGTCTATTTGCCTTGGGAGAGGAGGACGGGGTGAGAAGAATTAAGTTATCCTCTCTCTTCCCCTTTAAGCTTTTTTTCTCTAAATTTTCATATGATACAATAAACAATGCTAGGATTTTTTATTTACTAACATTCTATAGAACATAAATCAAACTAACTGCAATCACTACGGTGATATTTGTTTTCCACAAACTATACTTTATTGCAAAAGTGATATATGTTCATTGTTTATAATGTAAATATACATGAAAATATTTGATGATATTTTTTAGAAATCATTTGAATTTGCTTTAAAAAACTTTATTGTAGGCTCATTGTTGGATGTATGGATGGGCCATTAATGGCCCAGCGGCCAAACACCAATAATGGCCAATAATGGAACATTAATGGCCCATGAATGTTACTTGGGTCTATTTGCCTTGGGAGAGGAGGACGGGGTGAGAAGAATTAAGTTATCCTCTCTCTTCCCCTTTAAGCTTTTGATTATTACTCAAAAAGTTGTGGAGCTTTCTCAATGAAGACCTATTTATTATTGAAGATCATAAATCCTAATATAAAATTTCTAGATGACTATGCATCGCATTGTTTTTCAGCCGGGAGCAAACTCTTCCAATTTTTGCAAAAACTTATAATTACTAGTATTATAAATATATAAAATAAATATAAAATTATAATTGATAAGTTAAGAATTCATTCTAATGAATTTCATCATTTTCAACTTTGATATTTGATGAAATCATGAACAATAATGTACAGAATACCTATGCAAAGCTTCGTTTTAATAGCATAATCCAATCTAGTGTAAGATAGAGGAGGGGCATCCTCCCTTCCCAGGCCTTGGTCTCAAGATCCCTGGTCAAATAAGGTTAAGTAATCATATCATGCATAAAAACATCACACATACCCATGGTTGAGAATTTTTTTAAGTCACTGTTTCGCTAAAATAACAGTTTCTTTACTTTATTCTTAACTTAAGTGAATTGTGTCTCATCATTGATTGTTATGAACGGAAAATTTAACCCGAAACTAAAAATCAATCGAGAATTTTACTATTTACAAACTCTTTGCGCGTCAAAAAATCTGGCGCTACAACAATTTTTTATAATAGTTCCATAGAAGGAAATTTCCAGCCAATAAAATATTTATCTGTCAAAATTTCTATTCTATTTTTATGTAAAAGCCGATATTTTGTCTGATCTAAGCAATCGGTTTCAACAAATTTGGCTTAATTTTTCAAAAAAGCAACACTATTTATTTAAGAGTAGTTAAAATTTTTTCTGCTAGTGTTACTTTTAACAATAAAAAGGCCAACGATTCTATATCTTAAATTCATACCATTGTCAGAATTGACGCATTTAAGTATAACTAATGAAAACAAAACAAATGAAAGAAAAGTGTCAGAAGAACACAATAAGCTGTTTTTCTACATGTATTTAAATTTTCATTGCATAATTCATTGCAAATGCATTTAAGATGTGCAAAGTGGTCAAATTTGACCTCTCGGACTTTCTTGTGTTAAGTAACATATCGATTTGTCCACATTTTATCCAAGCTTGTTAAGAAATATTGAAAGCCTTTTACATGGATACATCATACATCTATAAGGTTGGGCCTGCTTATGCAATGATAAAGATTTGTGCTAACATTGATTTTTGCGCCTGTAGTACATGTAAGTAGGATTTTTTGCAATGAGTAATCCGATTTTTTGAAAATTATTTCCATGCCTAGTGTTCTGAAATATTTTGTTTTCTCAAGAAAACTGTGTGAGTCCCGTTCAGCATGCCTTGTTCGGACTGAGCAAATAGAAGTCGAAAAAGAAAAAGGAGACAATTCTCTATCTTGTAGTGTTTACAGAATTTAAATATTTTCATTAGTTGAAGCGTTATAAGCGTTTAAAATATTGTTTGCAACATATAAATGTTTTCAATAATACAAAATTCGCATGCTGTATATAAAATTATGTTTTTTCAAAATAGAATGCCGTAACTCAATGGCTAATTGAATTTTAAAGCTTTTCTAAGTTTAACAGCAAAAAAAATTCCACTTAATTTAATTTTTGAGATTTTCTTAAATTTTTCTTATAAAAACACTTCTCTAAGCAAAATTGACATGCATTAGGTGAACTCCATCGCACAACTCTGCCTTTGCAAAGCATGATGTATATTTTTACCTTAGTTTCATTTTTGTTTTTAGAAACTCAATCCATATGCCTCGGATTAAGAACATTATGACAGAGGATGAAGAAGAAGATACAAAGGTTTTTACATTTTAAATAACATTATATTATACTGTTGATGCATAATTTTTAACAACTGCTGACATAGATTTTCAGGAAATTCAAGGTATCTACTATTTATCTAACTCCTGCTAGTTTTTTATTGACAACCCATAATCGCATGTTATATTAGGCTACAGTTAGGTTATGTGGTTGGCAGTGTTGGGAAAAAATCCGATTTAAATTAAAAAAATCAAAAAAATCGGATTTTTTTATTTAAATCGGATTTTTTTGATTTAAATTGGATTTTTTATCTGAATTTAATTTTACCCACACAATCTTCCAAGGTAGTAAAAATTAGAAATCCTTTTAATGCTGCTATTTTTGAAATACAATTTTAAATAAACTGAAGATAAAAACATGCAAAGCAATAATTTCACAGCTTGCCAATTCATTCCAATATTAGGGCAATGACCTCAAAACAATTAGAATACACTACTTTTATCTCTGTTAGTGTACTTGATTTATATCAATAATTGAACTAATAATGTGCTTTGATTTAAATCATGATTTAAATCCGATTTAAATCAATGATTTAAATCGAATGATTTAAATCGGCCAACACTGGTGATTGGTAACAAGAGCAAAATCGCATCACCAGTAAGTGATTACACTGCATTGCAATTATAAATTCATAGTCTATCCATAACCATATCAAATGTGATCAATCACCTGTGACCAATCACGTCATCTAACCTTAGTCTTAGACTTTGAGATTAGCTGACTTTGCAGCACATTTCTACTGGATTTCCCAAATTAATTAGTATTTTTATACATTTTTCATAAATATTGCTGATAAATATGATATGTGCAGAACTACCAATATTTTTTATATTAAAATAGCATTATGGATTATCAAAACTTTCATTTGCATTTTGATAAATAGTTTTTACCGCCATGTACAGGCTGAACTTCAATGAGGAGCAGCATTGCTTCATTTTCAAATTCATTTGATCTATTCATATTTTTGAACAGAAACTCTTAATTTCACTATATATAATATTTGAATTTACTTCTATATTTGCCTATTTAGAATTTGATTTCTAAAACTTATTGCATTGAAATATTCACACAATATCAACCNTTATAAGCGTTTAAAATATTGTTTGCAACATATAAATGTTTTCAATAATACAAAATTCGCATGCTGTATATAAAATTATGTTTTTTCAAAATAGAATGCCGTAACTCAATGGCTAATTGAATTTTAAAGCTTTTCTAAGTTTAACAGCAAAAAAAATTCCACTTAATTTAATTTTTGAGATTTTCTTAAATTTTTCTTATAAAAACACTTCTCTAAGCAAAATTGACATGCATTAGGTGAACTCCATCGCACAACTCTGCCTTTGCAAAGCATGATGTATATTTTTACCTTAGTTTCATTTTTGTTTTTAGAAACTCAATCCATATGCCTCGGATTAAGAACATTATGACAGAGGATGAAGAAGAAGATACAAAGGTTTTTACATTTTAAATAACATTATATTATACTGTTGATGCATAATTTTTAACAACTGCTGACATAGATTTTCAGGAAATTCAAGGTATCTACTATTTATCTAACTCCTGCTAGTTTTTTATTGACAACCCATAATCGCATGTTATATTAGGCTACAGTTAGGTTATGTGGTTGGCAGTGTTGGGAAAAAATCCGATTTAAATTAAAAAAATCAAAAAAATCGGATTTTTTTATTTAAATCGGATTTTTTTATTTAAATCGGATTTTTTTGATTTAAATTGGATTTTTTATCTGAATTTAATTTTACCCACACAATCTTCCAAGGTAGTAAAAATTAGAAATCCTTTTAATGCTGCTATTTTTGAAATACAATTTTAAATAAACTGAAGATAAAAACATGCAAAGCAATAATTTCACAGCTTGCCAATTCATTCCAATATTAGGGCAATGACCTCAAAACAATTAGAATACACTACTTTTATCTCTGTTAGTGTACTTGATTTATATGACCTCAAAACAATTAGAATACACTACTTTTATCTCTGTTAGTGTACTTGATTTATATCAATAATTGAACTAATAATGTGCTTTGATTTAAATCATGATTTAAATCCGATTTAAATCAATGATTTAAATCGAATGATTTAAATCGGCCAACACTGGTGATTGGTAACAAGAGCAAAATCGCATCACCAGTAAGTGATTACACTGCATTGCAATTATAAATTCATAGTCTATCCATAACCATATCAAATGTGATCAATCACCTGTGACCAATCACGTCATCTAACCTTAGTCTTAGACTTTGAGATTAGCTGACTTTGCAGCACATTTCTACTGGATTTCCCAAATTAATTAGTATTTTTATACATTTTTCATAAATATTGCTGATAAATATGATATGTGCAGAACTACCAATATTTTTTATATTAAAATAGCATTATGGATTATCAAAACTTTCATTTGCATTTTGATAAATAGTTTTTACCGCCATGTACAGGCTGAACTTCAATGAGGAGCAGCATTGCTTCATTTTCAAATTCATTTGATCTATTCATATTTTTGAACAGAAACTCTTAATTTCACTATATATAATATTTGAATTTACTTCTATATTTGCCTATTTAGAATTTGATTTCTAAAACTTATTGCATTGAAATATTCACACAATATCAACCTATACATGTCTATAAAATTGACCTCATCTGACCCATGGAGTTCTGCTATACTACATGATTATAGCAGAACTCAATGCCTGACCTGATCCAAGATGGTACATGACACTCAGTTATAAAATTACAATGGCTCAACTCAAAGGCCACGACAAAATCCAGTTGTTTTCAACTGGTTTATAACTCTGTTTCGAAATGAATGCAATAAAAAAAACGAAAACTATAAATTTTTGAAATTCAAATCATCGATTACATCATTCCTTTAGCATATAAAATGCAGTTTAGAAAAGAATTGTCAAAGAAGCAGAAAGTAATCAAGTAAAATATTTGTCAATATTTATACATTTTATATGACAACACCTCGTGTTTACCGTAGACATTGTCTGCTAAAACACCGTGTTGCGAAACCATAAAACGCTGAATTGATTTGACGTCAAAGGTGAAATTTTGTTAACGCTTTTACATTATTTATGGGAAATTCTTTTTAGAGAAAAATCGAACTAGCTGAAACTATAAAAGTTATCTTTAAATATTACAGAGAGAGATTCATAGAAAGCTTAGAAGACAAGTTGGAAACCCAACGCGTCGAAATTTCCCAAAATTCGCGGAAGTGGGATGAATACTTAACACATAAAGAAAACTTAGAAGTAAGTATGTATAACCTAGGAAATACATATTTTGTAATAAACTCTAATATAGCACAGTCTCTATTTTTTGTGATACAACATAGTAAATATTAGCAATTAGTGCATAAAATAAACAATTTATATCATCATAATAATATTTAAATGATATTTTATTGCTTTTCAGAAAATTGTTCAAAGATACACATAAATATATAGTTAAGTGTTTTATTGGCAGCCAATTGTTAAAAATAACTTGGTTTTCCTTTGATTATTATTGTTAAAAATGACAAAATATCCATGAATAATTATTTGTATGCAGTATTATATTTATTTTATGTCATTGCATTTTAGCAAAATTGCCATTGCATTTTTTGGAAAACATTTTTATTTGCTGACTTGTAATCCGCTTGAGGGACATTTTTGACCTGTGGTTCAAGATTTTGATCCCCAACGCGGGTCAAAGTGAATTATTTGAACTTCACTAGGTTTTAACTTTTGCTGCATTATGGTTTGCTTCATAGTGTGTTACCAATTTAGCACCTTTGCCTGCTTTTTAAGCTCCAGAAAAGATAAAGCAAGAATATCATTGACATCTGTATTGTTGTTGCGTTATGTAATTTGTTAACAAAATGAAATAAATTAAGCATGAATATGATGTTTTCATAGTCAAATTTCCCCTTACATGTAATGCAAAGGTTTGGGACAATTGTTTAAAATTAAACTTAACTTTTGAATGAAATAACGGAATTTTACTGACCAATTAACAATTTTGCAGAAAATATTTCAATTGTTCATTTAGCACAAAAGACGTTTAGCAAGAAAGCCACAAATGAAAAGAATGGAATTGAAACACGACCAAAACTTTTTAGACTATGTTGGAAAATCACGATTTTACCAGGTATGTATTACATAAACAATATCTTAATTTAAACATTTGTCTCAAGAACACAACTTTGTAATTATAATAATAATAATAATTTATGTTCTTAATAAAGCACCACATACTTAAAAAAGGTAATTCTAAAAATCACATCTCTTGAAAACCATAATAGACGCTTCATTCCTTAGGGTTACAGGCAAAGAATTAAATAATTTTGGACCACAAACGCTAAGCATTTTATCACCAGAAGCAAGACAATCTTCGTAATAATTAGTGACTTTTGTCAACTATCGTCCTTTTGGAAGGATCCTTTAAATGAAGGGAACTAGATAGGTACGAGGGAGCAAGACCCTTAATGCATTTCCACACCATTAAGCATAATTTGTACTTTTATGTGAAAAAAACCTTTAGACCTGTGAAGTTGATATAGAGCTAGACTAATGTGATCATATTCCTCTAAATTAAACACAGATCTCGCACATCGATTTTTTACATGTTGCAACTTTATTGATAGGGTGTAACAAAGCAGAATTTCATTACCAGTTGTGAGAAAACTTATGGATATCAAACAATCTCATTTATGAACTGAAATTTGTAAGAGTACCTAAGTTAGGTTTTCATTACAGTTGACATAAATCACAAAATAACCATTTCCAGTTTCTTTAGATCATTGTCGAGGAGATCGGCTAATCAAATTTTTAATAATTTTTTCAAAGTGCAATTTTCTAATCCAATTGAAATAAATTGAAACTAATATTTTTAGATAGTTAAGCTAAAGAATCAGTACATAAAGCAAGGAAAGATTAAAACTCATGCTGAAGAAGAACAGTTTTGGGAACTTGTATTGGGTAAAACTAATAACCCCATAGATGAGCTAATGAGTAAGTCTTTTTGCATTATTTCAAATTATTAAAATTATTTTAAATAAATTAGCATTAAAAACATTTTCAAAAATAGGTTTTGATTATTAATCTCTACTTCCATAATTACATTAACCCTATTTCCATTAGGAATTTTTCAAATCTGATGGCTTCACCAAAAAATTTATAAACGCTTATAGCTCATTACCTCTGCGTTGCGCAAGGTGCGGCTGGACGGGCCTCACGCAGTTTTTCTTCAGAAAATAAACTATTTCAGGGTATTTGTTGCTCTCATGGGCATTAGACCAACTCATTATCTGAAAGCTAGGTATGGAAAAATTGTGAATATTTTTACAAAAAAATCGGATTTCTCATTGAAAAAAATCATATTTGCATGTACTTCAGGCAAAAGAATCATTGCATGCGCGGGCCCAACAACATGGATTTTTTGTGAATGTAACACTAGTGGAAATAGCGTTAAGAATGAACAAATATTTCTTATATAATTGCTTAAAGCAGTAATACATTATAGTATTACGAATTTGTTCTATTCTTGAAATACATCCATATACATTTACTTACAAATTGAATAAAAATAATTTAAGAAATACATCAATTTACAAATTATATTATTGAAGAATAATTTTACTATAATAACAAGTTGAACAAACCTTAACTTCGGTTTTAAACGCTTACTTATGGTTGTACACAATTTTTTTATAGCTGCAATTAAACGGGTGTCAGGTTTCTTATTCAATGTCATTCTTAGAGTTTGTTAAGAGATTAAATTATTAGAAAAAAATGTAAAGTGTTATATATATATATA
>CABFPE010000201.1:615577-626515 GCA_900660155.1 Hofstenia miamia | reverse complement strand
TATATATATATATATTAACTAGCCTTTATTGTGTGTAATTGTACAAGAAACATACATATACATACACATTATGCACTTCAATGTACAATATATATATATATATATATATATATATATATATATATGTATTTACACTATGTAAAAATTTACAAACAGGCTACAACTAAGGAAAAAACATGCTAAAAAAAAATATATACAATTTAAAAATATGTATTTTTCCACCATAAATTTAGTCGTTTGGACGTGCCAAGTAAAAATTGTTTATTTAATAAGTTTTCTTTAAGCAGCCATTTGAATTTGTATATTGTCTTTGCATTTCTAACATTTCTTGGTAGATTATTCCATAACTTTGAAGGGGATACGCAGTATGATTGTTGCCAAAATGATGATTTTACTCGATATTTACATATACATTTGTTTGTTTATTATAGTTTGCGTATTAATTACATTTATTTGCTTATATCAATTGATTAGACAGAGATACTTAATGAGATATTTAGGTGCTAATATTTTGTGTGGTAATAGAATTTGTCTGGTATATGTCTATTATTGTGAAACATTGTTGCAATTGACCGTTTGAAGACTATTTAATCTGTCCATCTGTGACTCTGCTAGACCGGTTAACCATAATCGCCTAGCGTCACATTGGACCTTTGAGCACAAAATGCCTCCCATATAGACTTTTTTTCTTTTTCTAATAATAAAACTTGGGGTCCTTAATTTGATTTTTACCAATTTTTACTTATTCGTATATATATTTAAGCATAGGCGTACGGCATTAATTTTTTCTGGGAGTCTGTAAATTTTTGTTCGAATTATGAGGTTGATGTTTGAGAATTTATTGAAATTTTTTCATCAAAAATAAAGAAAAGTATTATTTTTAAAAAAACTAATTAGCTTTCCTTGAATTTTACATTTACATCAAAAATCAAAAACATCCTTATTTCTAACCTAACTAATATTGCTCAAGATCATTAATTTGTTTCTTTTCATTATCTTAAATCGAATTATTTATATAACTAGTATAATTAATTGTCTCAGCTCAATTCAAATTAATGTGATAAATATCTAAAGTTTAGGTACTTGAATTTAAATAACTACATGTCTCACCTAACCATAGGCAGTTATTATTAAGACCAGTGGCGGAGCGTGGGCCACATTGCCTAGTGTGCGGTGCAGAGTTGCTAGTTGCTCGGTTTGGTTTCGTGATTATATTTATATAAAAATACGTCAATTCTGAACCGAAAATTTTAAAATTTACAATGGAAGTCTCTGCAGTCATTGCTTGAACTTGAAGTCATCCATAATATGATTAAATGTATAATTTTTTAAATACTCTACACCAACGTAAAATATGATTCAAATAAATATTTCTTAAAATCAGATATTAAGTAAAATATTTGAAATGGATACGCGAAATATTAAAACATCATTTGCAGAAATAGATGATCCACCAGAGATGGATAATCGGACTCAACATTTTAAGATCCGATCCACATCCGAAACTTCAAGATCCGGATCCCATCCGAACTTTTCAAAAAATTTAAGTTTTCAATCCAAAACGGATTCGAATTTAAATAAGTATTCTAACAATAAACAAACAAACTTAAAAAAATATTTGTTTTTTTATGCAAATAGAAAATTTTAAGTGCTTCAACACTATCTTGAGATAAAAAAATTGACATATTCTTACGAAATAGTGAATGCAAATCAACTTATTTGTAAGCTTTGTAATAATCTAGTTCCTTAAATTGTCATCAACTATAATCATACTATATTTATAATGTTAAATTGGTGAGTTTCTTATAGTATTACCTCCCGTATTAATGTTTTATGTCAAAATTCAAAAATAACCACTTTGCAATGTCACTATGAATTGAAGTTGTTTCAAACAAGATAAACTTTACTTCAAAATTGCAGCTAAAGCGATGAAAACAAGAATAGCACAAATAATGGCTAATTAAAGAACAACCCCAAAATTTATGTTGCAAGACATTAAAAAATTGTTGTAGAGTGTATTAAAATCCGTGATAGAACAATTAATTTTTCAAACAAAATTTGAGATTTAAGTATAAATATTGAATTTTACTGAAATTGGATATTAAATTGGATCAAAAATTTTGAATTATATAGCAGCAAGATTAAATAAATTAACACCCTATTAATCGTATGCCGACGGTTTCAAAAACATTTTTGTATTAGTGATTTAATAATGACAAACCTTCTGAGTAATAAGTTGATCTTGGCATTGCAAGTTGCTTAGAGTGAATATTTAAATGAAATTGAAGGGCATCTCAAATTATATCAATATTTTTACATTTTGCAGTGCTTGCAAAAGCTAAGGTACTCCGATACTATCTGTGCGACCCACCATATGCAGGCATTATTAAGGCGGACTAAGAAACTATGTTTCTTGTTGGCCGTAAACATTAGTAAGATAATACTAATATCTCACAGCTTTTGTCTAGCATTGATCAGCCTCTTTGAAGGCTCATAAACACGTTCAATCAGGCTAGGGTTGTGTGTTTTGCACTTGACAGTGTGGGCTTGTCTGGTTTACTGCTAATAACTGCTTCAGTCACTAAAATAGTCTAATAAATTACAATAAAGCCAACTCCCAACATTTGTTTTAGCTTAAAACCACAGCCAATGTATGTACATGTAGAACTTGCAAAAGTTTCTCTATTTTTATTGATGTTTGCTTGTCGGGGAATTAATTGAGAGTGGTGAGACGTGAACCAATCAATAACGGTCGGCGACAAAGTAGGATGCAAGATGCAATTTCAATGATTACGCTTAATTTCGTAGTGTGCGTTAATATGAACGCACACCTTGCTCTTTTAATGTCTATTGAAGTGTGGATGTCGCAATACCTAGTTATTGCGACATTCACGATTGAAGTAACTAGGACATTGTAATTTATCAGGGACATGTTGCTAAGCAATATAATACATGTACTAACCAATTAAACCAATGTATAGTTTATGGATCAAAACAATCGAATGCTTCAATTTTACCTAAATTGTAATAATGACACAATTTTTATAAGGAAGTGCTGAACGCAATGCATTATAAAAATGGCACTCAATTAGATGTGCTACCTGTAATAAAAATTCGATTGAGTATTTAATCACTAATTACAAATTTATAAGAACATAGTGTAAAAATCAGTTTGATGCGGTATTAAATTTACTCAGTTCCCAAATAAGCGATTGGAAAAAACGTTCTAAAATCATAAAAATGCTAGTAAGAATACGCCTCTGATTAAGACTGACTAAGAAACTATATTTCTTGTTGACCGCATGCATTCATATACTACTATCTATTTTTCACAGCTTTTGTCTAGCATCAATGAGCTCCCTTTGCAATAGTAGCCCCATAAATACGTTCAACCAGGGTTGCGTGCTGTGCACTAAAAACAAACTTAAAAAGCCGTATAGTTATTAAAGATTTTTTTAAAATGAAAACCTTGACGAAATGATAAATTGCGGGTAAAATCATTCTGCCAGGAGCGAGTTGAAAAATCGTGAACAAGAAGTGAACGAATGGGATCATCGGTATCTCTAATACGTTCGTAGTAAGCCTCATCCTCCTCTTTTAGAATTTCAGAGATACTATAACGCTGTAATTCCAATTTTTATTTATACACAATAAATTTTAGCAGATCGTAACATGCTTCGCTCATTCCAAAACTATACACGCACCCAAGCACACAAACTTATATTTAGAATATCATTTTTTATTATTGCAGTTTGTAACAGTTGTATAATTTGTGTTGACTCTTTTATTGCGTCCTTAGATTTAGGTTTCATATGTCTTGTGTTTTAGTCATGTCAGTTTAAATTGTTAAGGTTTTCAGAGGCAATCATGAAATAAGAGTGCACACGTTAATGATTGTGTTAGTGGCCAAACCTGTTTGATCAAAAATAAGAGCCCTTCGACTAATGCGTTGCCAACGATTTTCAGTTGCACTTTTTTCGGATTTTTCACTTTTAAACTCTTTCATTTGCAATACAATATCATCTTTCCCTATAATGTAAGAAATATAACTTCTTGAAAACATTTTTAAAAGGGCAAAATTAATAATAATAATTATATATATATATATATATATATATATTATATATATATATATATATATATAATTCAAGTTTTTATAGCAAAAATATGTAAAAATATCTCAAAACATAAAATTATTATTCTACAAATTAATCGATTATTTAGCCCCAAAAATACTCCAATTCGCCGATGAATTTGTATGAAAAATAAACATTGAATTTATGCTGTTCTTTATATTCAAATATTTATATGCACCTAAGTCTTTAATTATAGTGATATTAATTCAATAATGGGAAATATTGGTAGGAATTAGTAAAAAGTAGAATCTATGACTAGTAACAGGACCATTGAAATTCCGTTACCATGAAATCCCATTGTAGAATCAATTAGTTTTTTAATTTATTTCGACTATGCCAATATTTGGTGATGAGATAGTGTACTAACTCTAAAGGAATATAACATTATCATATACGTATTTTATAGAGGAATAGTAAGTTATGATGTAAATTGTATATACTCGTAAGAGTTATGCAAACTTTTTGAAAATTGGCTACTGAATAGTTTTGTGTCAGACTTGTCAACGAGCCGACATTTTAAAGCTCGGCTTGGCTCGGCTCATTTTACTTTTGAGTATATTTGGCTAGGCTCGCCACATATAACCGTTCAATGAGGCTCGTTTTAGCTCGATATTTTTTCAAAAAAATACTGGATTCTCAGAAATTTTTAAATAGCTCTTATTTAATAAGCATTTTAAAATATGATTATAAAAAATGTATATTGAATAATAAAATAAGAAAAATTGCATTAAAAAATTAAAAAGCAGAACTATAAATTTGCTCGGCTTAATAAAGGCTCGTTTTGGGCTCGTTGTATATCAAATGCTCTGCTCAAGTTCGGCTCGGCTCGGCTGGGCTCGTTAGAAGCTCGGCTCGTAGACAAGTCTGGTTCATAGATCAAAGAAAAATGAGTTTCTCAAACAAAAAATCTGTCTCGACGAACATACTAGGGGTCACATGTGGCACATTTCAATAAAAAATAATTCATTATTGACTGAGTAGCATCCATTTAGTAATTTTTACCTACTAGCTGTTTGATGATTCTGAACATTGTTAAAATAGATCAATTTATAGTTTTCTTTATTTAACAAAGATAAACACAAGAGATTTTCTCTATCAAAGTGTTAGTTGTAATGAAAATAACTTGCCTTTGGAAAAAGACTTTCGATGTCGTTTTTGTCTGTCTTAGTTGACATTTTTGATATATGCGAAGCTCGTCTTTTTGCTTGAGTTGGAAATTTCAATACATTTGGAAGCTAAACTATAATTTATAATTATAATTACTTAATACATTACTAAATACTATTGTAAGTGCTGACAATAACTTCGAGAGCAGTTTAAAAAAACAACCATCAAATATATACAACTTTTGTGCTAGTCACATAGCCTTAAGCTTTATAAACTGCAAAGTATAGTAGCTAAATAGCAAGATGCTATTCTTAAATGAGAAAAAAAATATAAAAATATTTTCTAACATTTAGGTCTTACTTGTTAAGTGATATCTCATAGTGGTAGAATGTAAACGCACGAAATCCTTTTGCCGAGTGGACTTAAGTTCGTTCTATATATCGAAGTTACATTTAGGTCTTACTTTTTGGGTGATATCTCTTATGAAAGAAATGAATCTGTTTACATTACTCTATCAACACATAAAAATGTTTCAAAATTTCATTTCAATTTTGTATTGTTATGGTAAGAATATAACATCTGCTTCTTTTCTTTTTTTTCTTAAAATTTGTTAATTGGGACATTTTTTTACAAATACTCCACTAGTTGTCAACTATGCCATTCATTCTAACTGGTTATTAATAGAGCAATTTAGTATAATATTTCTGATATTAATATGGAAAATCATATTTACATGTTTAAATTTGTATTATAAACTAGTGTAAGTTTTCCAATATAACTTGGTTACTTGGGACATTTTTTTACAAATACTCCACTAGTTGTCAACTATGCCATTCATTCTCACTGGTCATTTACAATCAGCTGATATTTCAGATGGATAGAACATAGAAGGGTAGAATCTCTGACAATAAATGAATATCAGTAAGTTATTATAATTGTCTTTGTTATGCTTACAGAAACTCCTTGTATAAAATTTAACTACTAATAGAGCAATTTAGTATAATATTTCTGATATTAATATTTGGTATCATGACTATGGAAAATCATATTTACATGTTAAAATTTGTATCCAATATAACTATGGTGTACGAGGTCAACTAAAATTTTCGTTAAATTAAATAATAATATAATAATAATAATAAAAGTGAAAGCAATTTATTGCATTACAGAATAGTACAAAAAACTAAGGACTACAAACTATATAAAAATAATAATAATAATAATAAAAACAATATTCAATTTCTGACATACATCTAAATCATTATTAAATATACTTAAAATATTTCAACGCATTTTCAGCTGCGATCATATTTATGAATGCTGCTAAATGTAATTATTATTTAACGTTTGTTACCTTTCTGTAAACTTAAAGATTAGGTCAGTCGTCTACAAACATAAAAAGGAATTCTAGTCAAGCACAAAGTACATAATCAATTTTTAAAAATGAAAGTACAGTAACCTATGAAGTAAAGAGTAAGTCTCACCTGTACAGGAATCAATCGTTCGATATATTTACAAAAAGCTCCCGCTGCAATGGTCACATTAAAATCGACAGGTGGAAAACTAGAATACTTAATATACAATTAACTAACAAAATACGAGAACAAAGAAGTTCATTTGCTTATGCCTGATACTAATCCGAATCCAGCCATTTCATTTAATGTTAATACATAGGTTATCATTTGCAAAACATCAAAATTGCTTTATGATAAAGCAAAATATTAAGTATGATACAAGAATTTGCATTCTGTAAATGCTAAATGCAAATGCAATGCGTGTTATTCGATTATATATATATATATATATATATATACTGGAAATATGTATTCGACGACCTTGCTATTTTGAATAAATAATGAACATTCATTGAATAGAGTGTGCCTAAAATTATAACTAAGTGCTACTTTGATAAAGAGGGAAAATTTATATGCCTAATACCATAAAACATGTAGAATAACAATTGGCTATTAATTTCTAATCAAAATTAGAAAACTTGTATTGGAAAAATGAATTTGGCCAAAAGAAAAAATTTTAACAAATGAGCAAATTCAAAAAGATTAAATTCAAAATAAGATACATAAATTAATAATTGATGCAATACAAGCACTTAGCAACAAAATTGTCCATTCCAATATTTTGAAGGGTGTACCTTTGAGCGAATAGCAGCTTCAAGGCAATCAAAAATTGAAGAAAAAGATCTTGCAATAAAGCCGCTGGGAATTGCATAAAATTTTTTCTTTATTGCGCTTCACATCTCGTCTTCAGTGTGAAGAGCATGCTGTCCAATTCGATATTTGACCTCTTTCCACATATTTTCGATAATGTTAAGGTCTGGAGATTGGTCAGGACAGTTAGCAAGGATAGCAACCCCATTATTGTGGAAGAAGTTTTTCATTACTTTTGAGGTATGACATGGAGCACCATCCTGCTGATATATTGAATCACTTGTAAGGTTTGGCAAATGTTCCTTCTCTATAATCCGAGCATATGGAGAGCTTCGGAGAGTACCGATGATGAGAACAATCTTGCAAAGGCCACACTTCCATATTGCACCCAAACCATGACAGATCGTGAGGTTTTGGAGGTCTTCTTCGGTCTTCCGGACTTCGGCTTGGTGGCAATGATGTTTTCAGAAGTGAAACGTCTGATCATATCCCCGACAATACTTTGAGGTCGCTCTAAAAGTCGGGCTATATTACGTTGACTCATCCCTTCAAAATGTTCGGAGATAGTCAACTCGCAGATGACAAGAGGTACGTAACCAGGCATCATATATGGCGAAGAAAGACTTATTGGACATTTATAATATAAATAGACTGAGAAAAACTCATCCAATAATAATTTTTACAGATTACTTGATTTGGTGTGAAGTGGCTGAATACATTTTTCCTAGAAAAGATTAGCTAACTACAAGCATTGTAGCATTTCGCCTTGATATTTAAAGTAAACAGTGATAATTATGTCTCAACATTGATTAATTCTTCTTTCTGCAACCCCAAATCTAATTAAAAAATAACTGCCATTTTCGCGGTCCATTTCTTAGAAATATTTTTGACGAATCATGTGTTCGAAATATTTTTTATATATTATATGTGATTGACAAATTTTTTTCTATATATATATATAATTATAAGAATATCCTCAAAAATATTTAATTCTTTTTTAATTCAAAAGATTCACATATTATTTCCACTTAATAGTTCTTGGAGAAACAGAGTAAAAGCATCTCTACAGCCACATTTCTTGAATTTTAAATTTTAATTGCACGATGTATTTGTCAAGTAACAAAACCAATGATGTAGTTGGAAATCTGAAAATTACTAATAGCGTATATTCCTTTGGAGTATCAGCAATCTGATGTTTTTCATCATTTTTCTTAATAATTTGCTCTTATATATAGCTATATATTCCCACCCACAAGTGATGTAGTCTGCCAGTTATAGATGATTAAAACAAACGAGGAATCCCGTATATTTATGTTAGAAAGTTTAATATGCAGATTAAATTTGTCATTGATCGTTGAATTGGAAAGTCAAACTTGAAAAAAATTATTAAAGAATTTCAAACTTCTCCTTAATTGAACGAAAATAAAGTTGAATTTTTTACTTATTTGCAATGTGATATGATAGGGCCAGGTTTTGGCGTAATGCTACTGTTAAAATTACTTGCAACATTTCCTAGTGTACCCAGTAAACATAGAAATATCGAAACGACGTCGCTGAACGACATAATAACGCCACTAAAACGACATTACAAAACAACGTCTTTTCACAACAAACGACAAACTATCAATAAAAATGCAGTTTTAAAAAATTTATCTTTATAATACTAAAATTATTACTATTCACTCAAACAATTCAACGCCTATTAAACGCCAATAAACCACAAAAACGACGTCGTTAAAACAGTTCTATGTTTATTGGGTAGTCAAATAATTTTGAATACGTACGTCTAATTGACATTTTATAATAATTCAAATTTTTAACATTGAAATTCATTGAAGTTATTTCTTAGAAATGGACTTCAATATGGAAAAATAACTATAAATAAATTTCCTGTAGATGACGGATATTAATCAAAATGAGTTGCAATAGTCAGGAAGATTATTTATGAATGCTAGAAAAAGAAGTGGATCCATTTTTGATCAAAGAAGTTAAATGCCTTTACTCTAGTGTTTTTGCTGCAATGGCAATTCGGCTTTGATAAAAACATTCCGAAAATGTTATAAAATCTTGAAATTGCATTTGTAAGAATTACCTTCCCAACGGAGTCCATTTCCTCAGAGCTTTCTTCTTTAAGAGACTTATGCAAAGCTATTTCTTCCAATTTAGCTCTAGTTTTTTCTAAATTAAAATAATTTAATAATTATATGTATTCAACATACTACGTATATTTATTTATTTGTATCGCTTTTATTCCTGTACTGTACGTTTACAATGCTACACACAAACAACATTTATCATAGAAAACATGGGTAAGTGCCATCAAACAAATGTTTGCAGGCTGTGTGGTAATATGTCCTTTTATATATATATATATATATAATTACGAGAAGGTTTTCCTAAAATTTGTAAGCAATTACATCCAATTCAATGATTGGAACAAAGAGATGTTTAGAAATAATTCTCGACGTGATTCATTTGCAATTAACAGCACTCGCTGTGGAATGAATTGTGTATCGAGTTAAAACATTGAAAAAAACTATAACATTAGAAGAAAAAATTAAGAATTATTAGTCAAGCAAAGTATATTAGGAACATGGTCAGATTATTTACGAATGCCCTCTAAGTATTTTTATTTTGCTATATTTTGTAGCTTTTTATGAAATTTACAATAAATTTGCTGATAAGAGCGGTTTAACTGTTTAGAGAAGTCTAATATTACTATTCAGCTTGCAGAAGGAAAGTCAACTTTGAAGATATCGAAAAATATTGGAAGATATCACCAAACCGTGAAGAACTTCGTGAAAGACCCGACTAAGGTTCGAAAACGGCTGACAAGGGTAAGTTGAGAACTGTAAGTAGGCGTTCTGTGTCCCAAATTCAACGTGAAGTTACAAAGAACCCAGGTCAAACAAGCAAGGAACTTTTCAACCTCATTGGCGAACCAAATGTGTCAAGAACTACAAGATGCCGAATATTGGGATGTGTTTTCAAATCTCTTATGCCGATTATAAAGCCTTCGTTAAACAAGACACTCAAGCAAAACCGTTTGAAATGGACAGAAGAGTACATGAAGGCAAATTTTTCTAAAGTTTTTTCACCGATGAGACACGTGCAACTCTTGATAGGCTTGACGGCTGGTGCAAATGATAGGTCTCTTTTAGAGGAAATCTTCATCGTCGATTGAAACACCAACAAGAGGGTAGGGTCATAATGATTTGGGCAGGAATAATTGAAGGAGTTTTGGTTGGTTCTTGGAGAGTGCCTGACAGAGCCAAGATGAGTGCAGACACCTACATAGCTTTCCTGCAGGAAAACGTTGAACCTTAGTTCAACAAGCAGAATGTCACTTTCAAGTGTACGATGATTTCTATGCAAGAAAACGCTACGTCACATGCTTCCAAGAAAACGACGGTATACCTGGAAAAGTTGGGATTCTGGTACCGAGAAAAATGAATTGGCATGCATGCGGATGGTGTAGGAAAACGGACGTCAATTTACCAGCAAAGATTAGTTCTATATATATATATATA
>CABFPE010000201.1:598492-612954 GCA_900660155.1 Hofstenia miamia | reverse complement strand
TATATATATATTTAAATAGCCTTTATTTTTGCTTACCGATTGCACAAATTCCATATATACAATTGGCAAAAAATGATATGTACAACTATTTACAAAATTTACAAACATATTTACAAAATGAATATACAGAATGTACAATTAAATAAACAAAAGCTACAAAAATATAAAAGGAATAAAAATTAACAATACACAAAGAGTATTTAATACTTTCGCAGACATTTTGAGTTTTTGAATATCCAAATATGAATTGATTTGCAAGTAGGTTTTCTTTAAGTATTTTTTTAAAAATTCTTAAATCCGATTCATTGAGAGATATTTGTAGTATATGCTCCTTTCCAAAATTTACTTTTTATTTGTACATTATTGATATATATATATATATATATATATATATATTTGTTATCTATAGTGCTTCAACAATAGAAATATAATGTACATGTATATGAATTTCATTTAAATATGTATGATACATTTGAATATTTAGAAAAAAATAATATTTTCAACTTAAACCGAATTTAACAATGAAATTCTCAACCTGACCATACCCGAACCTGACACGATCAGTTTTACAACTATGACTAGAATGATTAAGGTGATCTAGTAGTTGCTTCATTGATAAGAAACAATGCGCGTCCCATTGGGGCATCTCAGTGATGAAGAGTTTGAGAGATTAATAACGTGATGAGCTATGCCCTCCAAAAAAACTATCAGGTATTACAATAATTGAACATTAGATACATTTCTTAATTTTAGTTTTATTTTTTTATTTTTTTTACAGGACATTGCATTTCTTAGCAAAAAAAAAATCAATATTGCAAACTACAAATCACAATTTTTATTCAGTTTTTAAGTTCCCTGATATGACTGCTCCCTAAAGCAGCTCTTTGTTAATACGCTTCATGTTAATGAACTTAAAATTTCAGCAGACCTATTCAAAGACTGTATGAGCAGAAATTTTCTTGAAATAAAATATTTTTGATCACCTCAGAGTAAAATCCATATATTACTATAACTGTTTCCCGTAATTTGCCACTATCACTTGTTAACGACTGGGCCTGATTTGTGTCGCGATCAACAATGTGTAAAACCGAATCCGGTTACGTTTCGGTTGTTACAAAAAACCGCGGTTTCGAGTTCGGTTAACCGCAAGCCCTCTTATGAGGAATCTTTTCTTTGGATATGAGGTGGAATGTTATATTCTAATGTTGTTCCGATTGTAATTTCGCTTCCAAAGATGTTCGAAAACAATCATTTTTGGCTAGTACAATAAATTCAATCATTTAAAATTTAGTTCAACGAATCTTGCAAACAACAAAATCATAATTCAAGCATCAAACCAAGATCTTCGTATTCCCATCGACTCCATCACAATCAGGTGAAGCATATTTTTCAACATAACATTGTATTTTTACATATATATATATATAAATATATATATATATATATATATATATATGTATATATATATATATGTATATAATGTTGGATCTTGCATTGAAATGGGCATATAACATTCCTTGTTTCGTTAACTCCAGTAAAGATAGATTTATCTTTACAAATGTTAAATAGTTTGTGAAAAATACACACATACTGTTGATATACTCTACTTATCAGTCTTTGAATAATAAAAGGAATACTAGTTCGTTCATTAATTTTGATAATTTTGATAATTCTTTTGCAGTTTCATTAAAAGTTTGATGCTGTTCGTACTGTTGATGAAGATATATATATATAAGGCAAATTGACAACAATACGAGGTTATCAATTTGAAGGTGTGCTTTGAACAACAGCTTGTAATATTCTAAGCAAAAACATGAGGTCTAACATCATTCAAATACGTGAAATTGCTCAATAGTTGTTAGTATTCACATGTTCATGTTGTGAAGACTATAAAGAAGATTATTGCAATATATAAATGCCCATTATACTCCTACTTTTTTTGGCCACCCTACTCGAGTGCAAGTTTACATGACACTAGAACCATAAAGCATTTCATTGACAAAAATAAGGTACTTTTGCATTATCTCCAACCCCCCACTCAATTTTTTTGCAAAAATAACCTAATTTATCAATTTTATAACCTTAATCCCAACCCTAACCCAAACCATGTCCTAAGCCATACCCCTAACTCCAAACATAACTATACCTGTATCCAGACACTGGAAATAATTTATTTAAATATATTTTGAACCAAAAATAAATTATTTTTATTTTAAGAACAAAAAATAAATAATTGCAATTATTATTTTTTTTGCAATTATTTTCAAAATTACAGCACACAAGATAAAAACATTATTCAATGATTTTCAACAGTTACTCAGCAGTTTCTTTATTGATAACCAAATCCAGCACTGAGGAATCCCAAAATCGCCTGTTAACCTTCAAGAACATGACGATTTCCAAATGCATGGGTGTCATGTTTTTGCGATGTGGGCTCATGACTTGCTTAGCTGAACTGAACAGACGCTCGACCAGGTTGGAAGTTGGCGGCACCCAACTTAAATGACATGAAGCGGAGACTTTCTTTTTTTTCAAAGCAACTTCAGCAAAGTTAAGCGAGTTTGGCTGATCAGGAACAACAGAAATTTCATTCAGAAAAGCACAATTATTTTTGAAATTATTTTTTCCCAAAAATAATTTTTTTTTATTTTCCGTTGGTAAAATAAATTATTTCAATATTATTTATTGAAATTATTTCAATAAAATTATTTATTTCCAGTGTCTGCCTGTATCCCTAACCTTACCCAAAACATAACCCTACACACAACTCTAGTCTTAGGCTAAATACTACACTAACCCTAATCTTAACCCAAACCATAAACCTAACATTGTACTATGTTCCTCACCAATCAAAACATATTCATTTTGAATTATGTAAACAAAACAAAGCGTTTTAAGAAGGCTTTGAAACAAAGTACCTACCGTACGTGAAAAGATTTGAGGTAAACGTCGCTGTTTTGATTGAATAAACATTGCCAAATCCTATAATTGCTTTGTAAGCAATCCGCAAAAGTACCGAAAATAATACCAGTTTTGTGCCAGCAGACAGTAATCCTACTAATTTCACACAATACAATTCCAAGTGGTTTACAGAAATAATTGCATTGTGGAAAATCAGAAATATTATTTCTGTATTTGTAGTTTTGTTACGTTATTTAGAGTTGTAAACAGTATTTTACATGTACATTCTACAGAGAAACTTTAAGTGTAGACATTTTCAGAAAGCCAATGGGATGAAAAAGGAGCATTCTGTGCTTTGCATTAGTTATGTTTTCTCCAAATTTTTATTTCATAATTTAAAGCATCATTTTGATTCATATTCTAGACGTATAATTAACTTAGTTAAAATATTTAGTCACTATCATTTTTAAACGGTTCGGGTCCAGACTTGTCAACGAGCCGAGCTTCTAACGAGCGCAGCCGAGCCGAGCTTGAGCACAATATTTGATATACAATGAGCCCAAAATGAGACTATTTAGGCAAAGCAAATTTATAGTTCTGCTTGTTAATTTGATTGAGATTTTCTTATTTTTTGCAGTCAGTATGCCTTTCCTATAATCTTATTTAAAAAATGTTTATTAAATAATAGGAAGAGCTATATGTAAAAAATTCTTTGAGCACAATATTTTTAAAAAAATACCGAGCTAAAATGAGCCTCATTCAAAGATTTTATGTGGCGAGCCGAACTTACATAAAATTTAAGCGAGCTGAGCTAGGAAATGTCGGCTCGTTGACAAGCCTGTTCGGGTCGGATCGAAGGTTCTTTCTTTAAATCGGGGCATGTCGGGTCATTCAATAACATTCGCATAAAATACTGATTACATTTATAGATTTTTACAGCATTGAGCGATTGAACGGTGTGTTACATGCAACTGTTTTGGCGGATAGCAAGTAATGAATGGCAAAGCATTTAATTTTCCCACTACTGACCAGATATTTATGCGTGAAAACACGCATGTTGCAGTTTTAAAAACTAATCTCAATTGAAATTCATTTAATTTACTGTAGATTACACTACTTAAAACACATTTTCAGCTCCTAGCTTGCTTCGTCAAACATATTGTTATGGTAAGGAATCGATATCTGTTTGAAGTGCAAACTAGCTTCATAAATGATCATGGGCCGATCTAGAGATATTCGTTTTCCTAGAATTATATCATGTTCTAGCATTTTATTAAATTCACTTTGTTCACTTTTCATTGGTCTTGGACATATCAAATATTTTTTTAAGATGAGTAATTCCCTCTACGAGCCCAAATGCGCAAGTTGGGTCCAGTCGGGTCAAATTTAGAAAGACGGGTCGGGTTTGCTCGGGTCCAAAATGTTTGACGCGTTTAGAGGCCTGGTCACTACCCGAGAGAGGGTATCTAGTGCTTAATAAATTGCTTATAGAATAATATATGACGGCTCTAATATACTGCCTTATAAACTGCACGTTTTGTTTTGCTGTGCAGAACAACAATATTAGCTGTTCTCATTTATCAATTGAAATTGACATTATTTATGGAGCTTTTATGTTTGCATATCGTAGGAAAATACTTAGATCTTGACATATTTGGTAATTCAAACTTTGTCATCAAGAAGTTTTCAACGCCGTTTTTATTGTCCACTGTATAGAACCTAAATAGAAAAGTTTATTTGAATATTACGAGGTTAAGCAATTTTTATAAATATTATTCAAAATTACTAGCTAGTTGGCCAAATTGACATAGAGGTGACAACCTGAGCTTGTCAATTTGCGCATTAATTCTTGATAGACATTACAAAATTTTTAATCAGATACTGAAATCTGCAGTAACCTTCACATACGTTGATCGGTAAAAAAGACAGGTATATATATTTCTTAAAATTGATATACCTACCCAAACATATTTTGCAATGAAGCAATTCAAAACACTATCCTGCTAACTACATGCAAGACATGGTGTCGACATAAACACAACCTCACAGTCTTTTCAAATTTCACTTGTATGAAATGCAGTAGTTTAAGAAAGTTGAGTTTCCACTCATTATTCTTCGAGTTAGGATTAAGTATGTGGAAATAGTTAAAATAGCTGCCACAATAATTCTCTTATTATCGTAGCATTTTACTTTCTTGAAAATATGTCACTACTAATGTGTAATTAAGTATTTTCTTAATATTTTCAATACTATTTAAGTTAAGTTGCATTTTGTCATTTCATAATACTTTTAATATAATTTAGGAAAAAATGCAAGGCTATAAATCGATAAGCCCTCCAAAATCAGCTCCTGCAAAAGCAATCACGGCTTCTCTTCGACGCGCAGCAGCTGTTTCAGAAAAAGCCTTGTACGTTATAGTATTAATGCTTACAATTGGAATATGCACTCAAGAGATTGCAAATATATATATATATATATATATATTTAGAACATCGCAGTGGCAGATGTTCCATAGTGTACAGCATTTTTAGGTGAACTTCATTTTTCAGAATTTTTTGAATGCATATTTATAGGCTTACAATGTACATTTGTGTAATATTAGTTTTATAAATTTACATTTTTTTTCTTCGAACTATTTCATAGTATACAGCGCCCGTATATAGATGTTCATATTATATATAGACCTGTCTCGCTTCTATTGACTACACTTTTTTACTTAATATTGCATGCACTTTATTTAGAATAAGTTCAATGATATCATGCATATTTGTTTATTCAATAATCGACCTTTATGTGATTAATTGTTCACTTATTTTATGAAGTTGTCATCTTAGTTTGATATATATTTTTCTCACTTGGTTGATAGCTCTGGATAGAAATGTCCGATTTTATATGTTCATTCATATATTCCATTATTTTTGTACCGAAGATCTCTTAAGTTCTCACAATTGTCACATTTACATGTATAAACTAAGAAGGTATTCACTATTCTAGTCTTTTTCTTGACCGTCCGAAATGTTTTGTTTTGGAACAAGCTGGAACGAAACAGGCTTATTAATGTTTCTATTTATTTCTTTGTACTTTCATTACTGTTTCAATTTTTTGTTTATTAATAAGTTCCTATAAATCTATAGGCTATAGACCACACAAGTCTTAGACCCTCTGATCTGATCAGTTCAGAATTTCTGTCCATTAATTATAAGAAGTGTCACATGGGAAAACATACATAGAAAGGTTATCATTTGAAAACAACTATGATCAAATGCGATTGTATTCAAGTCTCATTTCAGTTTTCCAAACTTATGTATCAAAGAGCTAATGTTAACTCCAATTCATTAGCTGTTCAACATCACGTACATTTTTTCAAGATAACATTAAAAGCCACACAAAATTGCTATTAGGCAGTCACTACAAAATACGCTGATAATTTAAACTTCTTAAATCTAAACACTTTTGTTTAGTCATACAAATTGTGAAGAAACTCCATCAGAATTGAATGAACCTTTAAGTTTTAGCACGTTATGTGCAAACAACAAAGTAAAGGTATACATTTATTAATTTTTTAAATGTATTGCATTATAGCATGATGCTTCATTGAAATCAACTGAATTCATTACCACTTATAAGTTGCAGTTGTCTATGAATGTTGCTTCCTTAAAAAATTCATCGTATATATATATATAAATATATAATCAACACTTGCAAACTTGAGTTCGAATATACATACATAAATATATATATATACATATATATATGTATATATATATATATATATATATATTGAGAATATTCATTGCAAATAAATAAATAAATAAATAGCTGAATGTAGCTTTAGACATATATCTTAAATTCTATAGATTTAAAGGCTTTTCCTATGTACTTAATATATTGGAATTTGTGGAAAAAATGAAATTGGCCAACAAAAAGTGATGGTACTTTTTGTAAAAAAGTTTTTACAATTTTTCAGGAAATTTTAATTTTTTCATATGCATCTATAAATTTTTGCACATTATAATTTTAGTTAGAAGACGATTTTTTCAAATGCTCATGATTCTAAGCATTGGAAATTGAACTGAAATTGTTTGCAATGTTATACTTTTTTACTAACTATAATTTCTTATAATTTACTTTTCATGGTACATCTCAAGCTTGGAGCACAGTCAAACTTGCCGCAATAGTGTGTTCTTTGCAATCTTGTACAGTCTCTTAACATGAAAATATTTCTTTGTGTAAAAAAGTTAAGAAATATCACGCATCTATAAATTACTGAGTTTAGATTTTTTATTCAATCATGTTGGGAATATGGTGCAATTGCAATTAATTTTAAAGCAATTTAATTGTTCAAACTGTTGTATTAATAGAATTTTCTTTGAGCATGCTGATTTTGTATTACAAATATATTTGAAAATATCAATTTGTATATTCAAATTATAAATTTATACTTTTAGGTGGGTCATGGCACTAATGAGTTTTGGATAAACTATGCAACATCTGCTACAAACTAATACAGATTTCTACTTATTATAATATAATTTATTTTTTTATTTAATTGGTATTTCAATACTTCAAAAATATGTTGAAAAATATTAAATTCTTCACATTAATCAAATTTTGAAAAAAAGAAGACATTTTAGCCAAGAAAGCACATAAAGTTTAATATATCAAAATTGAACATAAAAATCCTTTGTGCTTCTGAAAAAATAATGATAGCATTCAAAGAAATATTTTGATATCATTGCTATGTCAATAATGCTTGATCCAAGCATTTTTAAAAATTTTATGTAGTATGTTAGTGATTGAAATATGTAGTTATTGAAAGAATTCTAGTTCACATTACTTATGATGAAATTGAATTTTCATAAAATTTATTGGCTGTAAAAAATTAAATGACATATTAATATGACAACATTTCCAATAGAATTCAAATTTTGCAAAGACATTGCAATTAGATTTATCAAATACTTCACTAAATATTTGCTAAGCTTAATGTTGGAAGATGACAACAAATATGCCAATAATTTGCACATACACTGTATAAAATCTATAGATGTAGAAATGTCAATAAAATCAATCAAATTGTACCAATCCAAAGTATTTATTTAACACCCATACATTTGAATCAATTTCAAAATTTATTCAGAAGTCCATCCTATTTCAATTAAATTTATTACCAGCCTTTATTTGGTTGACCAATGCAACACATTATACAGTACTGGAAAAAAGAATTCGGCCGCCCATGATTTGTCGTAAATATTTCTAAGAAATGGATCCCAAGTATGTCATATGTATTTTTTAATTAGATTTGGTGTTGCAGAAAGAGGAATTCATCAATGTTGAGAATTAATTATCATTGTTTACTTTTAATCTCAAGGAGAAATGTTACAATACTTGTGGTTAGTTAATCTTTTCTTGGAAAAATGTATTCAGCCACTTCAGACCAAATCAGAGAATTTGTAAATAATTTCATTATTTGAGCTTTTTTCAGTCTAATAATTCTAATAACAGTCTTCCTTCGCCATATATGATGCCTGGTTACGTACCTCTTGCCATCTGTGAGTTGATTATTTCCAAACATTTGGAAGGGATGAGTCAACGTAATATAGCCTGACTTTTGGAACGACCTCAAATTACTGTCGGAGATATCACTAGACATTTCAATTCTGAAGACATCATTGCCCCAAGCTAAAGTCCGGAAGACCAAAGAAGACCTCCAAAACCTCCCAATTTGTCATGGTATGTGTTGCAATATTGAAGCGTTGCCTTTGGAAGATTGTTCTCATCACTGGTACTCTCTGAAGCTCTCAATATGCTCGGATTCTAGAGAAGGAACTTTTGCCAATTCTTACAAGTGATTCAATATATCAGCAGGATGGTGCTCCATGTCATACCTCAAACGAAATGAAAAACTTCTTCCACAATAACGGAGTTACTATCCTTGCTGACTGGCTAAACCAATCTCTAGGCCTTAAAATTATTGATAATATGTGGAAAGAAATCAAATATCAAACTGGACAACATACTCCACTGTGGAGGCGAATAAAGCAAGAATTTTATGCAATTCCCAACAGTTTTATTAAAAGACTTTTGGCTTCTATCCCTGATCACCTTATTTTTTCAAAGGGACACCCTACAAAATATTAGAGTAGAGAATTTTGTTGCTAAGTGAATATATTGCATTAATTATTAATTTATATTTTAAATTTATTTATTTCGGATTTGCTCATTTGTTCAAATTTTATTCAAGTGGCTGAATGCATTTTTCCATTACAAGTTTTGCAATTTTGATTGAAAATTAATGGGCAATTTTTTTTCTACACATTTTATTGTATTAGACATACAGATTTTCCTTTCTTCATCAAAGTAACACTTAGTTATATTAGACATACTCTACCCACTCAATGCTCATTATTTATTCCAAATAGCAAGGTGGTTTAATACATATATATATATATATATATATATATATATATATAATTCCACCTCTACGAGAGACATTTTCTACATTGGTATTACGAAACAGATAATTCCCAATTGTACAATAATTATAATATATTTATTTGCATTTCCCTTGCTTTGGTGTAAAGCAATTTTAAATTTTTGAATTCTTTCAAAGTGCAGTTCTGCTGATCAAATTTGTTACCGCACAAAAGGTCACGCAAGGAACCTGTTTTTGCTGCATAATACGTCACAGTACGAATTCTCTAATTTTTGTTTGCTGATTACCTGTTTTTATGTTTTAAATACTCTGCATTTGTGAGGAAATGCTCAATAAGATTTAGTTAACCTTTGTTACCCTGACGTTAGCTATTTACTAAAATGCTTTTCTAAATTCATCAGAGACTTGCCAGTGAACATTGTTCAGCTAATAGCTTTACAAGTATACTCCCTGGCGCCCTGATAAGGTATAAGAATAGGGAACTTAAACTTGCTCTTTGTTTTGTTATTTGTTTAATTCTTTTTGCTGCCACCTAAATTGCATGAGCTGAGACAGCACTGAGTGTAGGTTTTACTTGCACATAGGGCTCTTGTCTGATGCAACTCTTTCTGTGAGGTTCTCTGTATCAGGTCAGCTAAGTGTGGCCACATCCTTCCTTTACCCAATCTCCCATATTATCTTAATGCCTAGGTGTAGGTTCACCTTGTTATTAGAGTAATTTAATTATATAAATAGGACATCAGCAAATCATGCTCAAGAAGACAACAGGTTTTAATGCTATAATACCAGCAACAAAATTATCTGTTTACTGATATTTAAGAATATAATATCCTAAAAATGTAACAAGCTAATGGCTTGGGTGTGCCCTTAAAATATTGTTTTACAAAAATCATCATTTATGTATAATGATATATTTGCAATTGTTCTAAATTAAAAACATTAATGTAAGAACATGGCCAAGTGAATTGAGAAAATTTTAACATTAAGTTTTTTTAATTTGAATATTTTAAAAAACAATATACAAATATGTTTACAAATATTTGTCTTTATATAAGCAAGTGTCAATGACTGAAGTAATTTTCTGAATCAATGCCAGTTTTTCATAAGAAAATATTCATTATTTGTGCAAATGATATCTTTATTTCTTCTACTCTATTTTGCAACAAATTCCCTAAATATTTCAACATTTATACAAGAATTAAGATTTCATAATAATCAAATTAGAATACATAGATTACTTGACTGAAGCCTCTTGCAGCTCCTCAAAGAAATATTTCTATTTTTCTAATTCTAGGGGATTTGATTGAAGCACATTGCCAAGAGTGAGGTTTGAACTTCAGATGTGGTGGGCACTTATCTTTGTAGTGGTACTGCTGATGTCTCCCTGCATTTACATTGCTTCTATTGGATATAGTGTTTTTCATAACACACATCATGCTGTTAATGAATAATGAGGACTTGGACATGCATTATAGATTTTTTTAATTTAGTATCATCAATTTAAATTTTTCAAAGCCATCATAACTTTTTTTCCTCAACATCAACATTGTGAAATCATAGTAACATGAAACTTCAGAAGAAATTATTTTATGTTTATGTCTTTTTTTAGGGAAACAGTGTCAATATCATATATTGCTCTTTAAAAGTTTTGAAATGTAATATATGATGATTTTTTAATTTATAATCTTTATGATACAGGACTTCATCCACTATGTATGGTTCTGACAAACATTTTTTATTTTTCATACTATTTAATATCAGTGGGGTGCTCAACTGTAGAAGTATATCCATAATTGCCTACTTCATGTTGTCTTCCATACATTTCTAATTATAATTGTATTCCTGATGATTGCAGGTTTTTAATGTTTCTATAAATAATGTGGTGCATACAAGTGAATGTATTCATAAACAGTTTAGTATAGCCATCATTTACATCTTTAAAAAATTGTCATGTTGCATTTCAGCAGTATTATTCAGAGTAGTATTTGCCCTATGACCAAGCATTGCTTTGGACAGTGTCAATGCTGTGTTAATATGCATATATGATTTGTAATAATACTCAATTATCTCAAGTGTTGGTCTCCATTTACTACCACCAAGTCTCAAAGTTCATATGCATTACTTTTATTAATATCTAGTAAAAGAATTCTGATAGAGCTTTTGTGGGTGATAGGATGTTGTGCATAGCAGCTCTTGAAATATATCACATTAGAACAGTTTTCCATGATCCATGAATATTTTCTGGTCCCATCTCAATATCAATCACTTCACAATGCACTACTATTTCAACTGCAGATATTATGTAACTAGCCATGATTAGATAGTATTTACTAAAATTGTCAACAATTCATACATTCAATTAAGTTGATTTGAATTCAATGAAGTCTCTGTATCACTCAAAATAACCCCTGTTTAATTAAAAAATGTCTTTATATCTTTATATATAAACTAGCTATAACACACTTTATTTGATCTTCAAAGAAATCTGTAAAAAATTATAAGAAATGAATGCATGCAATATTTTCTTGCAGAAAAATAGTTATTGTCAATAAGTAAATTTAACTTGAAGAGTTTATGTTAATTATGAAGTTGCAATATACAGAATATTCCAATTATGTTAATCAAATGAAAGTTTCAATGATTAACTATTAGCTAAAATGGTTTCACAATAACTTTCTTAATTTTACCATGATTATTATTATTAGTAAGTAGAGATAATAATATGTCTTGTGGAGTGTTCATTCAACATACAAATTTGTAAGAGTCTTTTATACATTCTGTAGAATTTTCATAGTTTTGTGGATATTGATAACCATAATCAAGTAAATTTTCTACAGGTTGAGAGATTAAGTGAGTTAAAAACCCACATTTCATTCTATTAAACGTCCAAAATGCTGTTTCCTGTCTACTTGATAAATTTAGAGATTCAATAAAAGTAATCATTTCCTCATTCACTCATACTGTAGCATAACCCTAACCCAATAACAATTGAATGCTTTTGTATGTAATGTGGGAGACAAGAAAGCATTGCCTTCAAATATTGCACTGTGCTAATATATAACTTTTCATGAATTAAAATTAATATTTCTTTAATTTAGTAAATACAATTGTAAGCATTTCCTCACACCTAAAAAAAATATTGGAGTTTATACACATTGACATGAAATAACCAACTATGTGATTAGAAAACTAGTGAGAGAGTGATTAATAATTTGTAATCAAGTTAAAGCACATCAACTGCATAAAAATATAATTTAACCAGAATTTCAATGTGTTAGAATAAAGACCTTAAAATTTCTTTCTACTTGCTTCTGTGAAAAAATAATTTGCTGTCACTGATATTATATTTCAATTTATAATTATAATAATAAATTTATGAATATAAATTGAAAGAAATTTAATTACAATTGTAGAGTCACTTGAGGCCCTTATTTATTTTATTTTTCAATTATTGGCACTCTAATTAATTCAGTGCTATTCACTATCATTGATTTAGTGATTTTTGTTAATTTGCAGTTTTTCAGACTTAGTTTTCAAATTTAGTGTAATTGTCCCCTTGATTAGAGAATACATGTGATTGCTCATTTAATTTGTGAGGGAAACAAGTGAATTTTTGTAAAATGGTAAATATTTACCTTTTTTCTGTATAAAATAGGGAACTTACTGTAATCAATTGTCAAATAAATCTCATTCTCACTGGATAATGTTTGCTTTATTATTTCTTATTATACACCTAACCTTTTTAGATCTGGCATTGTTAATATGATAATAAACTTGTAAAATCCAGTGATAATGTGGGAGGAACTCCACTGTGCCTGGGGGGATAACTTGCTCTTTGACAGATGTGAGCCCATATTGTGGTCTCTTTATGGCTATGAATAGGCATAGGGAATAAAAGAACTACTTATTCTATGAATCATACATGCACATAACATCACACTATGCAAATATATTATGCTGTTGGCATATGCAAATATATGGCAACTACATGTTATTAATATCTTTATTACATGAGCTGAGATAACAAACATTGAGCTAAATTTGTTTTATTGAACTAGAAATTAAACTTGAGACACACAATTAGCATCTTGGATGGTAAGGATAGTTTCTAAAGATTTGGCTTCAGCAAGATGCCATGTAAATTGGTTGCTAGATGAAATGCTGTCTTTTAGAAGATATCAGTTAATTTTTCTATAGTGAAATTGGCAAACTTCCAATCTTCATTTATTTTGTTAGAGTATGGGCTGCTCTTGGTGATGGTAATTCTTTGCAACCTTGTACTGCTCAAGCTGCTAGATGCACCCCATGATTCTACAATATATATAGTAGCATAAAGACATTAAATCCCCAGTTTACTCTTTACTTGGAATCCTCAATTTAAAATTTAGACTTATGAAATTATTCAATTGATTATTTAACTAAATGAAACAGTGCTACATTTTTAGTTATTTAAAGTTCTGCTAATTTAACACAGTAAAATTGATAGCAGAAGACTAGATTGTACCAGTTCAATATTTGTCCATATATTTATGGTATGCATTTCTATTTACACTACCAGTTTATGTTAGTATATATAGGTGTGATTTATTCATTTGTTTTTTTGCTACAGTTTACTTTCAGTAAATTAATTTTGCTTTATTTTACCTTTTGTTTTATTTAAAATGTTGTGTTTTTAAATTCATACATGTAGTTAAAGGGTGCCTAGATGTGGTACACCTTGTGTAGCATCATCCAAAAAAGCAACTAAGCTGCAAGTGAAGAACGAACGTTGAATGATTAATATTAATTAGAATTAATTGTAAAAATTTAGTTAATGATCTTTAGCTATTTTTGTAAGATGCAACTAAGCTTTAATATTGTTCAAAATAAGAAAACTTGTTAGCTGATCAAGAAACATTTGACAAATTAAATTGAGCGAAATAACGCTTACATAGGAACAGCCATATTGGCAGACGAATCATTTGAAATTTAAAATCAGCAGGTACTTTTGTAGAAATTTTATAAATAGCTTTGATTCAACCATAATTTTGATGAACAATAAATTCTTCGGAGTTTATTTAATTTTCATTTCTACTCTTATCTGGTTTGATTATTTAGTAAAATGTGCAGCTAGGCAAGTTGTGTC
>CABFPE010000201.1:552310-568502 GCA_900660155.1 Hofstenia miamia | reverse complement strand
TATATATATATATATGTATATATATATATTACATAGTCATGTGAAATCCCATCAGGATTGGCTGCTGAAATCAGGTATATTTTACACAAATATAAACCACATTTGTTAATCTAAAATAATGCTGATTAAGTTTCATATATATTTCATGTTAATTTAAGCATAACTAATAATTTTATCTGGGTATAATAATTTAGTTTTAGTACTAGCTATCAATAAATGTGGAATTTTGTAATTTTTTTAAAGAATTTGAGAAACTCAATGAATTTGAAAAATCTGATGCCTAAATATGTGTTAGTAGAATTCAAACAAAAAAGAATTTCTTTGATGAAAGATGCCTTTGCAAGAGACAGGTGCAATTTTCTCCAATAGCATTTGGCATCTGTTGTAGAGGGTTCAATACTTTGGTGATACAACTACATAATAAATCCAACTACATGTTTACATCCACCTGCTAAAGCAACACAACCCTTAGAGGTTGCAGACAATATCTCCAAATTTCTTACATCCACTTCAATAATGCAGTTATATGGGAAGGAGCCAACCTTTTGTTCAGGAGTAATTGAACATTACACTGCACAGCAATCCTGAATTCACTGCAACTCTATGAAACCAATTGCTTCTTCTCAATTATTTGTTTGCATTTAATTGCTTAATTTAGCATTTGCAACCATTAGTTGGCTATAAATCATGAATTTGGAAAAGAATGCTGTGAGCATTATGTTGTTATCACCAGCAGATTTATTTATGTTGCTTTTATCATAAATATTATAAAAATATTGCAAAACTACAATAAAGCATAATTTAGAGCACTTATTTACAATTAATAAATTATAAATTAAATAAGTCTCTTAAATCTAAAAATAATTATTAATGCTTAATGTAAGTGTTTTCCAAGAAATTTCTGCACATTCTATATTTATGAGGTCAGAAATGACATCAATCCAATCAATGTGAGTAATGGGATTAAAACAAATGTAGTAATATTAAAATATATAGGAAATTTGAGGAACTGGAAACCCTTTTTTTAAAAATTTCAGATATGAATTATATAAATATTAGATATTTTGAAAAATTTCAAAATCTCATGAAAATCCCCCATTAAATGTTGCCATACTTTAAATTGATATAAATAACAAATTGACCTATACTAAGTTTGGATTGGTACTTTTTATCAAAATACGAAATCTTGAAACCAACATAGGGAACCTTGAGATCGACATAGCAAATTGTTATGACAATATGAACAAAAAATTTAGCATGAATGAGGTATACGTATCAATTATATCAAAAGAGACATCAAAATTTAGTTTTGGCATTTGTTTATTGAATGGTAATCTAGACTAAATGATAAAATATTATACTTGATTTTATAACAAAGACTCAGATAAATATTTTAATGTAAATATGAGAAAATTTTAAATGACCCATTTAATGTTATTAATCTTCATTCCTCATTCATGCTAAATTTTTGTTAATATTGTTATAATGATTTGCTATGTCAATGTCAAGGTTCCTTATGTTGGTTTCAAGATTTCATATGTTGATAAAAAGTACCAACCCTAAGTTTGGGACATGACAATTATTATAGAGTGCATGGCTTGGAAAAAGCTTCTCCTACAGTTTATCTAATTCTATTATTAATTGAAATATTTCACATTCACATCAAAATTTGCTAGTACTTGGAATTTGAAAAACTTGATCTTAAATGATTTCAAAAAAACTTGATAAGAAAATCTCAGAAGAGAAGTCATCATCAATACTTGAACTCAATCTTAATAAAAAATCCACTTGAAAATACTGTAAGAATTAAATTGTTTCAATTATCACTTTCTTGATCAATCACAAATAATTATTGTTTAATTTACAAAACTTAAATTTATTGTAAAATTAATGATTTTTACCCTATTAAACTTGGAAGTAGAAAGCATATGATTAAACTCGGAATTTTCATTCAAAAATACTCGAAATCGAATTTGAAAAGCAAAAATTCGAATTCAACGAAAAACCCTGAACTAGAACTCATCTAAAAAATATTGTATGATATAATGCCAAAAATTTGTAATTTTCCTTTGTGAACGAAATGGTTGGGTCGATTTGAATCATAAACTGCAATTTTTATAATTTCTATTTCATTAAGTAGATCTGTTAAATTTTGTATTTATTTATTATTTTTCAATATCTCTATTTCTTTGTTTATTTTAATTAGTAAGCATCAATCACTGCTGCAATGTAAAATGCCATTAAAATGCTGTTTTTTAATTTTTAATTCTCAACAAATTTATTCTGACCAGATTATATATATTATTTGTAAATGATGAATATTAGTTTAAGGTAATTTTAGCGAAATAGGTTTTCATAATGTGAGAGTGGAGTAGCATTATTCCCATTTCAGAATCGATATTATTTCTGCGTGCTCAAGAAGTTGTCAATTATTGATCGTTGGTGGGGGGAATATGAGAGAGAAAGAAAACGTTTATTATGAGTAATGCACTCAAAACAAATTAAATTTTTACAGTTTGTTGAATCGTGGTGAAGAAGTAACCTTAATCTACTTAGTTGCAAAAACCTTTTTAACTGATTCTGACAATATAAGTAGTCTCTACGATTGAGATTGCAATTATTTTATCATTTCAAAGATATGTCAAGAAAAGTTTAAGGTTTGGTGAAGGTTAAAATAGGATGCACGCGTAAAACTCAGACAAATTATACACTAATACAAGCTAAAAGGATAAGAAATAAGAAGTTTTGATAACCATCGCCAGGAAGTAATTCATGAAAAAAAGAATGTTCATATCTAATTTCCGTTTTCTAAAATTTAATCATTAATTTTATCTCACACTAGTCTAACAACCATTATCTTTTTTATCTGCAAAATGTTAACTGACCTTGTCGGATGCGGATGTTGAGTACTTAATTGTTTGTGGCATTTTGTGTATTAAACAGAATTTTATGAATATTTGAATTAGAAGAAACAGCAGTTCAGTTAGCGTTTTATACACTCTAATTTTCGCTTAGTGTACTAATTTTTTATTGATAGAAGTATAAAATGTCCCAATATCATTAAAATCTTTATATATATTTACATATACAGCACTGGCCAAAAGTTTGGGAACACTTTCCAAATTTTCGTATTTTACACCAAAAAATGCAATGTAGAAACAATATAATAACACAATATAGAAACAATATGATAACACCGTATAGAAAGTAAATAGTTAATTCAGAAAAACTCACTAATATTTTGTATATCCGCCATTATTGGCCAAACACGCAGCAATGCGATTTGACATTGACTCGACCAGCTTTCTACAATAATCATCAGTAATTTCAGTACACCATACCACTTTAATTTGCTTCTTCAGATCTTTGAATGAAGTGCATTGGTGCTTCCTCAGACATTTTTTGATATGGTGCAGGAAATTTTCTATGACCTTGAGGTCTGGGGAGTTTCCCGGCCAGTTCTCAAGCAGCCGAAAGTCTTGTGATGCAATCCACTGTTTTACAACTCTGGTGCTGTGGCAAGGAGCACCATCTTGTTGTAGTACAGATGCTCCGCGAAGCTGCATAAAGATGGGAACTTTCTCCTGAATTATTTTGAGGTAGGCCTTGGCTGTGACTGTCTCGTTGTGAAGAACAAAATGCAGACCAGCACGCCCATTCGCAGTTACAGCACCCCAAATCATCACAGAAGGTTCTGAGTGGAGAGATTGTTGCGTGTAAAGCGTGTTGAATCTTGGTTTCTTGGTCGTCGAACGTGTGGCCGGTATGATGTAAACTGGCAAATCATTGATTTGTCTCTAAACATTACTTGATGCCACATCTCAGGTGTGTAGTGTTGGTATTGCCTGCAGAAGCGCAACTGGTCTCGAATGTTCTTTGAAGACAATCGGGGTTTGGCTGCCGGTTTGCACAATGGAAGGTCAAAGGTAGTATTCAATCGACTTCTAATGGTGCGTGTTGATACATTCTGCACTACCGCACCTAGATTTGCTTTGACTTCAAAAGATGAAGAGAATGGTTTATCGAAGACGTAACGGTGAAGGAGACGGTCAGCCTGAGGGGTTGTCACTTTTGGTCTTCCAGACCGCTTGCGAGAGGAAAAATTTTGCATTTGCTGATAGCGAGTAACACTTCTGGATATCGAAGATACGGACACGCCCATTCTAACAGCTATTGCGCAATAATTGTACCCCTCCTCGTACAAGATATGAATTTGAGCACGCTTTGATGGTGAAATTTCACTGCCACGGACCATATTTCAAACTATAACGATAGTGCTTTTTTAGTGAAAATGTAAATCTAAAGTTGTGTTAATTTGATTGGCTAATTGAATCTGTTGTAAATTCTAATAAAATATTGGGAATTCCAGGAATTTTACGAAGTTCCCAGGAAATAGAAATTAAACACGCTTTAGATAGGTTACCCAAACTTTTGGCCAGTACNACTGGCCAAAAGTTTGGGAACACTTTCCAAATTTTCGTATTTTACACCAAAAAATGCAATGTAGAAACAATATAATAACACAATATAGAAACAATATGATAACACCGTATAGAAAGTAAATAGTTAATTCAGAAAAACTCACTAATATTTTGTATATCCGCCATTATTGGCCAAACACGCAGCAATGCGATTTGACATTGACTCGACCAGCTTTCTACAATAATCATCAGTAATTTCAGTACACCATACCACTTTAATTTGCTTCTTCAGATCTTTGAATGAAGTGCATTGGTGCTTCCTCAGACATTTTTTGATATGGTGCAGGAAATTTTCTATGACCTTGAGGTCTGGGGAGTTTCCCGGCCAGTTCTCAAGCAGCCGAAAGTCTTGTGATGCAATCCACTGTTTTACAACTCTGGTGCTGTGGCAAGGAGCACCATCTTGTTGTAGTACAGATGCTCCGCGAAGCTGCATAAAGATGGGAACTTTCTCCTGAATTATTTTGAGGTAGGCCTTGGCTGTGACTGTCTCGTTGTGAAGAACAAAATGCAGACCAGCACGCCCATTCGCAGTTACAGCACCCCAAATCATCACAGAAGGTTCTGAGCGGAGAGATTGTTGCGTGTAAAGCGTGTTGAATCTTGGTTTCTTGGTCGTCGAACGTGTGGCCGGTATGATGTAAACTGGCAAATCATTGATTTGTCTCTCGCTGCCGGTTTGCACAATGGAAGGTCAAAGGTAGTATTCAATCGACTTCTAATGGTGCGTGTTGATACATTCTGCACTACCGCACCTAGATTTGCTTTGACTTCAAAAGATGAAGAGAATGGTTTATCGAAGACGTAACGGTGAAGGAGACGGTCAGCCTGAGGGGTTGTCACTTTTGGTCTTCCAGACCGCTTGCGAGAGGAAAAATTTTGCATTTGCTGATAGCGAGTAACACTTCTGGATATCGAAGATACGGACACGCCCATTCTAACAGCTATTGCGCAATAATTGTACCCCTCCTCGTACAAGATATGAATTTGAGCACGCTTTGATGGTGAAATTTCACTGCCACGGACCATATTTCAAACTATAACGATAGTGCTTTTTTAGTGAAAATGTAAATCTAAAGTTGTGTTAATTTGATTGGCTAATTGAATCTGTTGTAAATTCTAATAAAATATTGGGAATTCCAGGAATTTTACGAAGTTCCCAGGAAATAGAAATTAAACACGCTTTAGATAGGTTACCCAAACTTTTGGCCAGTACTGTATTTATCATGTAATAATTCTCAGAATATTTTCGATTGAGTTATAAATATTTTTCTAATAGTGCTGATGTACAGTAAAGGTTTAAAGGGGTCAAGCACGCAATTACCTTAAGCCCTCTGTATGAAATTGTCACTGAAAATTTAACTCAACTTACACAATGTTTTGTGATATATCTACAGTTGTGACACTTAATGCTGTTTGTTGTAGTGTAATTCGCATTTTCCTCAAAGTAGTCCATTAATTTTGTTAGTGCCAGAAGAAATGTTTATATAGATAGAAATTTTTATAAGATATTAAGCTTTTTAGTGTCATTGGTATTTGCACTGGCTACTCAAGTTTAGAAACATACACATTAGAATATATTTTTAACATAATTTCGTTTAGAACTCGGAAATAAATACTATTAACTTGAAGGATGAAAGATATTTCAAGGATAAAGATATTTTCATCCTTGAATGTAATAGTATTTATTTCTGCATTCTAAAACGAAATTATGTTGCAAAATATTTTCTAATGTGTATGTTTCTAAACTGGAGTAGCCAGTACAAATGCCAATGACACAAAGAAGCTTAATATCTTATATACATTTTTATCTAATGACCATTTATGCATTCAATCAGGTTGTAATTGTGTAGTCGCTGATGATCTTCAGTTTCGAAATATCTGAATGTTTCGAATACTACCTTTGAAAATAGTCTAGTAAAACATTATATAAATTATTTTTTTTGATTACTTCATCTCAATATACAGTTAGTTTAATGTTTACAAGGTAAAAAAGACTTTTATATATTTCTGTTACTTGGTGCTTCAATTAAATATTGAGTTCTCATTTAGCATCAGTCTTAATGCAAAGTATGACTAAAAAATAAGCAACAGCAAGTGAATTAAATATGAAACTTTTGCTTATAAATTTCAACGTGTAAAATTTCAAACTACTAATCCTAGTTCGTGTAGGTTTTATGCACAAATATCGTGAGGGCATTTGCTTCTATGCTTGCCCGTTTTTAAGATATAGTAATTGAACAAAATGGCACATAGGTAAATTTAGTAATACCAGGCTCAATATTGCCTATAGTATCAGAAGTTAGGCCAAAATCCCTTGTAACTAAAGATGAATGCTTAGAGCGAGCAAGAAGATTGAAAATATCATATTCAGTAAATATACAATTATCGAGAAAAATATCGGCTTCATTGCATATAGTTGTATATGATTCATCAAAAAGTTCACTATATTCAAAACCAGAATGAAAGCGTTTATTGAAAATATAAACAATTACAGCTGGGGATAATAAGGCAGGCGAAGTTGGAGAAGGGCTCAGCAAAGAGGAAACATATCAAAGATTTCTTGAAGCCCGGCGGCGGAGAAATAAAATCAATGGCTGTTGGAGGGTTGAGAGTCAAGATGTAATTAGCAGCAATACCGGTACGATTGAAAAACGAGTGAAGGGTGCGATGTTTCTTTCTACGATGAATGGAGAAAGTGACAACATCATCAAAGCAAGTGGAGCGGGAATTAGAGAAACAGTAAGATTATTTAATTTCATAACTGGTGGGAACGATGAATTTTCTAGATGTCAGGAATTTTAATGCACCCTTGTAGTTAAGCAGTTCCACTGTGCAAAGAAATTAAACTTGTCCACATAAACAGATTTCGATATTTTCAAGATTTTGTTGAGACTTGTTAAGTTTACGTCGTTGGGTTTCAAATTTGTGAGAAGAAAAACAATATAATGTAGGCTTGAGTTTTTTCTGGTAAAGTTTTTTACTACATTTATTGTGTAAAATTGAATTCCAAGCCGAAATGAGATCAACAAAAGATTAGTTAGTTAGATTCTAGAAGCATCAAATCTCATTCATTTAAACTTCCCAGTTAGTTCAATAAGTAGAATAGCGCTTAAATTGAATATAAAAGCACACGCACAATCGAAAGTTAAGTCAATTTTAACAAATTCTAAATGTAAACATCGTGATAATACAATTTAAACACCATGAGAACCAAGAACAATATAGTAATCCGTATTCAAAGGAAAAATCTAATCATTCAGGACATTTTCATCAGGCCAAGATTCGCTAATATAGAAGATGTTTGGGCAGTGATTTAAAAATTTTAGCCGTTTATTAATGGAAAGCAAACTACACACCTTGGCAATGTGGATTTTGATATGCTTCGAATTCGACCGAAATAGTCATAGAGAATTAATATATGACATAAGGCATCAATGGTACTGGCAGAGTCCACGACATTAGAGTTATGATAAAGTTTACCTTCCTTGATTTGCAATGATTGCTTAGTAATACCTTGTTCAGATAAATTCCAACGTGACTTAAAAAGATTATGTTCAATGAGTATATTAGAGTAAGGCATATATTTTCTTATAAAACTCTTGAGTTTGCCGATTCATGAAGCAGAACAGCGGCTAAATAAAGCCATTATTATTATTATTATTATTATTCTATAGTTGTAGCAGTTAAATTTAGATTGCTGTTATAAAATAGAACATGAAATATTTTTCATCTCAATACAAAACTTTTCATCGCCCTTTGACTTTCTGAATTTGCTGTCTTTTCGAATAATCACGAATATATGTATTGGAACATATTTATTATCATTACATATTGAGTATTTTAAGCATATTTCTGTGATGAAAATAATAAAGTTTCTAATTCTTAACTGTGCTATTGGGATTCTATTTTGAGTTGGGCTTCTTAGAGTGCAAGATCCGTTGATATTAAGAATTGAATTTTCGAATTATGTCTAGTATTTTCCTATTGAACATCTATCACATCTTAATTTATATTCTTTCGCAGTTAAATAGCTTCCTGGATTTTAATACATTCAAGAGCATCTACTTCTGTCATTTTCAGGAAGATTTCGAATGCTTGAATTCTACGGGAGTGTTTGATGTTTCTACGGGGTTTGCTGCTTGAAATATCTCTACATATTATTGAATAATTGATTCTAATTTTCTTATGACTTCTACTTTCAATTTTATTAGTGGAAATTTCTAGTTTTTCATTATTTAGCATTTATGTATTGGAAATGCCATTGTCAGTACATGTATCGCAAATCAAGGATAACTTTCATTTTTGCATTGAAAAGCGAACACAATGCTACTTTGGACAACTTAACTTGTAGTAGTATCATTGTCCCTCACAATCTTTCGACACATTTGCTGTGGGCAACATCGTAATAAAATGTAACTAAAATATTTTCAAGCAATGAATTGTAGGCAAATTTCGATTTGTACCAATGACTACTCTTAGACTATGCGATTGGTCACATGTGATCAATTACATCTAAAAGCATCTCATATCTTGCGATGTGATGATTATAAAACAAGCGTCCGTGCTCGCTTTCATTTTATTTGTGCGCAGATCACGTAGTCTGGCCATCCTTTATTCGTGATTTATTCTGAAACATTAACTAAAATTGAATAGCACTTTATAAGGTCGCAATAAGGCTTTGCTAACCTAAAATCCATGTATATAGATATTAATGCAAAGACATGCGATGTTCTGAAATACTAATTGCCACATGTATAAATTTAGCTTGACTAGTGTATATTTATCTACGTCTATGATTTTAATACACATTCCTTATTATTTACACGGTCCCTTTCAAAAATAAAAAAATGATTAAAATTGTGCAGCAAACGATTAAATATAGAAATTCTATAGCACCCATTTATGCATTTAACGTACTAGTTTACCTTGTTCTCCTAAAATATTTGTTTTCGTTCCTTGGAGATGGCGCTTTCCCAATGTTTATTTAATTCTTATTAATAAGCAGCAACATTAAACCTCTGTCGCGAATAGAAGGATTCCATCGAGAAATTTCAAAAGTGAACCAGAATTTCCAATTTCGGGGTGGTCATATATTAAAGTGCAAAAATAGTTTGCCATTCATTATATGGTCGTTTGTAGATGTTGAAAAAAGATGCCTATTTTATCTTAATTATTTAATCAAAAATAATAGCGTGCTTAATTTTTAACATCCCTGTCTAGGAATATTATGTGACCATTTCCAAATTGCCTCTCTGCCATGAATTGCATTAGTAAAAATGGAAAAAGTTTCATCCATATTCTTAGTGTGATTCATTTTTAAAATATGTCCCGCAGATTTCCTGATGTCATCCACATTCTAGTTATTTATTTACAAGAACAATGTGTGTTCACAAATCACTTAATGTAACCACTCTAAATTGTTGGGTAGCATGTTTTGCTCATATCAATCATATGCTTTCAATGTAATCTAACCACTTACTGGTATTGCTACTGTAGATTTTGTAATCCCAAACCAGGTTTTCTGCAATACATAATCAAGGTTGTTGCTACGGGATTCATATTCTTTTATTAATCTCTTCCTTGCTTTTCACTCAATTGTTGGTCTATGGCGAAGCTAAGTATTTCTATACAAATAAAAAGCTTATTTGCACACAAACGTTGCTTTAAATGTATTTGGTCTAAATATATATATAAAATATATTCTCTAAAATATTTGTGTAATTTCCCCGAAGTAGTTTGATCGAACGGTCGAGTTAAAAGTTTATTTTAACTTGTTTTCTAGCAGTGCTATTATTTTCATTACCTAGTTTTTTGTGATTAAAGGATTTTGGAATGTTTTTGTCTAAGTCAACATTTTGTCTTTAGCACCTCAGCAATGTCTATACTAAAGTAAAGTTTTCAATCAACGTTCTTATCTGTTAGATGAGTAAATATCGAAGTTAAAATATGCTTTGTTAATTTTACAATCTTTAAGCATGACATCTATATTTCAGTCCGAATCACCCAAAGGCGAAAAGTCCAAGCGAAAGTTTTCCTTCACCCGAAAGGTAATTTTCATTTTAATTACTTTAATCACTTATCACTCAAATTAAATGAATTAAGAAGACTTTGACTAAGATTTTCGTGTGAAGCCAGCCAGGATTCGTTTACGTTGAGAATGCATTGAAGCGGTTATAATTGTTTATTAATAGTTGACTAGCCGACACATGCTCAATTGACAGATTTATTATTATATTTAAGAAGCTGCTCACCAGGAAGTTAATGTTCGCAACATTTAAAACGTTACCCTGCAATTCAATCTAACATAATTTTTATTGAATAGTACATTCTAATAATAATTTCTCTCTCTCTCTTATCCAATCAAGTCACTGTAGGGAATGTCATGTTTTCTATTTACGGATCATTACAACTACAAATTCTCTGCTTTTGAAAGCAAAAGTTTAAATGTTTCAACAATGATATTTAGTTAATATATTATTGGGTTTTTGGTTTTACACCAATTGTTGTATACAGAAAGCGATAGTTGCATATAGTATTTCTCCATTTTACTTTCACTCGGTTTGGTTATATATANAGAAAAATTATTTGGAATTAAACGAACTGAATTTATTGCGTTTTGTGAAGTAATGCAATTCATCTAAATTGCTTCTTTTTTAGGAATTGAAAAAATATGAAGGTTTTACTCTCATTACATCTAACATTAAATTCATATTTTTAATTGAATAAAAAGTTAAATATAATTGCTCAAGAAGTTTACAATTCATGAACAATTATTGAATATCCAATAATATTTTACATATATACAAATTGTGCAGGTTATGATGATTACTGCAAGTGCGTTAGAAACGAACTTTGTTTCTTCAGAACTATTTCTTCTTATTTTATGTAGTCACCCTAAACAATCGAGAAATTAATTGAATAATGTAATACAAACTTTTTATATAACAATATATATATATATATATATATATATATAGTATGCAAACTGTCTTGATAGAATAAAAACTCATGGAGCAATAGGTCTCCAAAGATGGTCTAGTTTCTAAATTAAAATAGCACTTAAAGTAAAAGTGTGAAATTTAACATTTTTCTTTCAGACATCGTAGTGGATCCAGGTTACATAAATCCAAAAAACAGAAAATAGTTTGACATGGAGCTAGTCAGTGCGCAAATTCCACTACAGTGAGATGCAAAATGCTAATTGGTTATTATAACAATTGATCTGATTTGACGCTATAAGAAATTTGAGCGAGTTCACATCATTTGACAGTTTATAATAAAACTACATAGTGGTATTAACCGTAATCCTGCTCGGCATATTTCCCTGCGCTGCAGATTTTAATTGCAAGTATTTGTAATGGGGTAAATCATTACTATACGTTAGTTTATGCTGATTATTGTTTAAGTGATAAATGTGACATATTTTTTGACTTTATGGGAACCAAGACGTTACTGTACTACTGATTTATTGAGGTATTTTCTTGAATTAGTATAGATTTTAATAAATCGAAATACATGAACTACTATAATATATATATATATATATATATATATATATATATATGTATATATATATATGTATATATATATATATACTGTATATATACTATATATATATATATATATATGTATATATATATGTGTCAAACATCACGATTTGAAATCGGAGCCAGTGAAATTTTGGAACTTTTATGCGTTGGAACAAGAATGTAGTTTTCATTTTAGTGATGGTTTATAAAAACCATGCATTTTGAAATTTGAAAACGAGTTTAGAAATATTGGGCATTGCATCCCAAAAACATTCAGACAATCAATTCAGCGACACTTCAGCAATGCAAATGTGAAATACAAGAGTAATGTGACTCATCATTCTGATTTCAGTTGCATGTATTTGGCATAATCAGTTTGCATATATGTAACTCACAGTTTACTGATAACTAAAAGATTTCCTTTTGCTGAAATGATATTTTATATTTGAACAAACTACAAACCTATCGTAATCATTATTTACAAATTATTCATCAATATAATATTTTTTTTACAATAGCTTTGGTAAATTTAGTTTCTAGTTATATTCATAATTTTTTGTTTAACTTTGGTTGCTAAAATTCTATATGAAGTGATTCCAGGATCCTTAGTTGAAAATTATTAATTGCCTCGGATAAAATTTTATATGTAAATTTCATATCACAGTTCCTTAAGTGATCAGAGATGGTCGATTGATTTTTGTGTTCTTTAATTCTTGATTGTAAATTTCTTGATGTCTTTCCAATGTATAGTGCACCACAGCTGCAAGTAATTTCATGTACAACTTTGGAAAGGTTTTCAATCCTGGTTCTGTCTCTAGTCCTAATAGATTTCTTTGTTTATTGGTTTGATGAAAGCCCTCAAGAAATTTAATATCAAGCATAAAAGGACACAAAAGTCAATCGACAATCTCCGATCACCTAGTGAACTGTGATATGAAATTTACATATACAATTTAATCCAAGGCAATGGGTAATTTTCAACTAAGCATTATGGAATCAATTTGAATAGAATTTGTAGGAACCAAGCTTAAACAAAAAAGATGAGCATAAATACAAGGTAAATTTACCAAAGCCATTGTAATAAATATTTGCTGCGGTTTTACAAATCTGCTAAAAATGTCACATTATTCACCAAAAGGAACGTTAAATCAAAGAAGAGATATAAAATTTTAGAGAAGCTATATACCGGAGAAATGAAAAGGTTTTTATAATTATGCTTGCAAAAGAAATTGGACATGGATTTTCAACCTTATGATGCAATTTATTCCAAGAATATTGATTATAAAAATAGTTTGATGTTCTTTAAAAAGTGCAAAGCTTAAAACTAAAGAAAATTAAGTGTATTATGATATGAAAACTAATTGGTTATTATGCAACAAAGAAAATTTGTTGCAAAATTCATCCAAAGAATTCCATTAAAACGCAAAATCGGTGAAGATTTTAATCTAATATTTCATCTAATTTTGAAGAAGAAAATTACTCAGATGAGTCTTTTTGAACATCTACCCAACGAATTTCTGAAAATGCAGATTTTACTGAAGAATTGTGATTCATAGCAACGCTTTCAATATTTATGAAAGAACACTTCCACAATCGAGAACTGCTCTGTTTTGCCTAATATACAAACGCTATTTGTTTTTTACAGAATAAATGCAAGTACTATGAACAACAATATGAAGAAATTACCCAAATTGAATTACCTGAAATTAATAGGTATCCATCTAATAAAGAATGCAAACTGAATACAATTTTCTTCTTCAATTAAGTATTTTGGTCTGGAGATGGAGAACTAAGTTTAGAAATTAATTGCCAAATATTCCACCCTCAGTTAACAATGCAAGATGAAACAAGAAAGTCATTTTCTGCATATTTGTTGAAATAACGGATATTGCAGCACTTGCTGGAATTGAAGTAAATTCGTTCATTTTGAATTACTGGGCTTAGACATATTTTGATGTTGGAACAAGGATCGATTGGGGTCATTTGAATGGCTGTTCATATGTATGCAAAAAGCTCAAAATTTAATTGTGAAACATGAAAAAGTGGTAATGAAAATCAACCTTAACAAATTAATCATTCAAAATCAGTAGTCAATTTAGAACATTCTCTGAAAGTCTATGTCTATTATAAACCTACAAAAGAAAATTCGTTTGTGCATACACATTTTCAGTAAACCCAGTCCAAATATATATATATATTTGTCAAATCGCAACAAGCGTCCATGTCAAATCAGGATTCCTAATATTCATCCTTCTTAAAGCTCATGGATGTCTTCGCAATCTGATGTGTGATTTGAAATATTATGAGGTAACAATTTGGTGATTGTAATCGTTTTGCAAGTTGACTTTGCGCTCGAATATTTGTAGTTTTCAGAAATGTTGAAAAGATAAGTATGATATTTTCCTCAACCAGCGGCTCTACAAGTTCAGAATTTTCTTGTGTTTATTAAATTTTGGGCCTGCTTAAGCCATCTTTGCGATCAAAGCTTAACTCAGTATCAACTTCACCGTTTTTCCACCATTGGTAGGTTCACTTAACGATCAATTTTTATAACTTTGTTTCTCTATACCACAACCAGAACTTAGTGAGTAGCAACGCCTTTGTCGCTATTCTTATACATTGTCCACATTAATATTTGAAGTGAGTTCTATCAATTGATAATCAATATGTTAATAATTGATTAAGTAATGACTTTCAAAGGATCTTGTTGTATTATATCGTCATTTTGAATTGCATTGAATTGAAGGGTAAATAAAGTCATCTCAATTTTTAAAGTTAAATTATAAGTGCCAATTTTAAACTGAAATTTAAATAATTACTTTAAATTAAAGTCGTTTTAAATTTAAATTGAAATTTTTAAACATTAATCACTGCCTGTGTAAAGAAACAATGTGACACTTACAGGGTGGGGCAGAATGGAATAAGTTTCAAATTATTAGCTATATTTTATAACAATATAACTAGCAATATAACTAACAAAGTATGTAAACAATAAGTATAACTATCAAAATGATATTCTCGAAATGCCTAAATCGTAAGACATTGTTCTGGTGGATGTTTTGGGCTGACGCGCGACTGTTTCGAGAACAACTTCAATGATGTCACCCTTTTCATTCGAACAACCACTGGGAACTTCGTCAAAAAATGTGTCACTTGTGAATATTTTATTTTCCATTGCTTTATCACTCGAGGTTCTGGTAGATCACCCACAAAAATAACAAAAAGTTTCTTTCTTACTTGCATTATTACGAGTCTGCTTTTATCAGATTCATGCCAACAAGCAGCAGCCATGATCCAGTATTCGATTGTGTATTCGCTTGTATCACAAGATCTTTGCATTGCAAGTAACAATGCTTAATGATTATGTCATACCTGCGAATATATATACATATATTTCTTATTTAATTCAATTTTGAAATGTTTTTAATTGGTTACTCAGTTAGCACGCAATTACCTGAAAGATTGTCAAAAAATCTGAAACGTAGCCACTTCTTTTGCTTATTAAAATTTTGTTCAAACTTTTATGAAGATTTTTTGTTTGGAATCAAAATTCCATCACATGCTCACTTTTCAAATATTGTCTATTTATGTAACATTCATTAAAATCATATATAAATATATATTAGGTAGTATGAAAAAAAAACAGATAATTTGCAAAATAAATTTTATTGCGTGACATAGTGAACCATTGACATGTCATGCTTAAAAATGGTCTCCTTGCGCTTCCACGCAGCTCCTCATTTTTGAAACCCAGTGCTTATATCATTCTGCAAAGTCATCTCTAGTTAAGTTGTTTAGAGAGGCCAGCGATGCCCCTAAGATCCTTTTTGAGCTTCACAAATAGCGAAAAATCACATGGAGCTAAGTCTGAACTATAGAGAGGGTGTTCCATTACAGGGATGCCGTTTGCAACAAGCCACTCTCGAGTATATGTCGATGTAGGGGTCTGGCCCACCACTGATGCTTAATTCCGGACGTTTCTCTCGGATCTTACGGATCACATGTGTTCGAATGACGTCAATATATGTTTTACTATCCATGGTGGATCCCTGTGCTGTGCAAATTAAACCTTCCACACCAAAAAAGTTACCATGAGAGGTTTTTTTTGAAGTCAAACTTCGTTTTGCCACAACTAACAATGGTGGACCACTATGGCGGAAATGACGAGCTTCTTTTCGA
>CABFPE010000201.1:512273-542010 GCA_900660155.1 Hofstenia miamia | reverse complement strand
ATATATATATATATATATATATATATATTGTGGCATAGGGTATTGTTTGTTTATCGACCAGAGCACATATTTTCAAATCAAGCTTATTTAAAAATATGTTTATAACACACTGTATATAAGACCATGAAATACTTGTAAATTGAGAACAGTTTTAGCTATGTTCTATTAGCAAGCTGCCTTACATGTATTCCACCGATGTTACAATAATATATATATATAGCTTTAAGAAATGGTGCTAGATTTGGATTTCATGAGGTCCCCCGAGACCTTCTATGTAGATACTTCTTAACTGTTTCAGTTGGACGGTAATTATTTCTCTTTAATATCATCTGTTTTGAGTATCCTAGAATTTAAGTATAATCATCATCATGGTTGTCCATAATATTAAAAGGTGGTTGTGTACAACCAGTGCAAATTTTACAAAATAATCTCTATTTTGAGTAATTTTCCAGAAAATTTAGCAAATCCGGAATAGAAATTTAGTCTTCTATTTAAATTACAATTTTTCTTTTCCAATACATTAAAATGTTTTAGGTGCTAGGGTTTTTTAATGTTTAATTTTGTATAATCTTGTTTATCAGACTATAGATTACATAAATTTCAATATGTCGCAAATATTATTAGCACTTTTGATTATATAGTTGTTAAGAAAAGATTGTTTGAATAGTATAGTTCCAATTTAATTTAAGAAAAGGTTTGTGTTTTTGTACACTCGCGCTGGTCTAGAAATTTATAGTTAAAGCAATGATTATATTTAATGACTTGAAAGCAGTAGGTCAAAAGAATCAGAATGCCTTTTTAATAAAAAAGCACAAAGATCACAAAAATATATAAGTGGATTTGGTAGTGGTTGTGCACAAGAATATTGAGAAGCCAATTTATGTATAACAAAAATGTCTACTTGATGGTCTTTCAGATGGTTTAGAAACTTTTCCACCAATTATATTCCTATGCGATTTTATAATTCTGTTAGTTACTTTAATAATTAATTATTATAATTTATCTTCATTTTTTATCATTCTATAATTTTCATGTGATAGAATACTTAGTTTTTAGTGGTCAAAATATAATTATAGTGCACATATAGGTGTGAGGACCTAACTTGAAACCTAGCACAATACTAATAAAGAATAATTGCGAAATCTGTGATTTTACGGTATACAATATGTGGTTACCATATAGAATTACCCTGATATATGCATTTTTCAAATATTAACATATCGATCTCGATTAATATCTATGGAGTTTGCATCTCACAAGAAACTATCAATTTGTTTGATTCACACAAGTAGATCCACACTTTAAAAATATGATGTTACTTTTACGACCTTCGTTTTGAACTTAACGATTTACAGACGATGAGACAAACACATTGTATGCAATTCGGCTAAACTTATTATATTTATTGAGTTTTTTTACTTTGAATTGCCCTGCTGATTAATATGTTCACGATCTCGCATTACATCTTTGATTTATCAAGAATACCACTAGTCGCGTTCCTCGAATTCCCCGACATATCCAGTAACCACTCAAACGGATTATCTTTACGCAGTCCTTTTGTTGTTGTATTTAATTTGTTATATAATACTACTGGAAAAGATATGCACAATTAAGTTCTTAAAAATTATCTATAACTTACTTAGAAAATGTAATTGATTATGAATATTTGTTCAAACTTGCGACTTCCAGTTTCCCGAATATTTTACTTTACCTCTCTAACTAGATCAATGTCAAATTTTCAGTGTGAAGTACTTCATTGCTGGAATTTATCGAAGAAATTATTGGATGGAGCTGCCTCAGGCATGAGTTTTCTCATAATTGTTTAAAGTCGTTTAAAGTTTGTTTAAATTCTTTCAGCTTGGTGCATATATTTATCAAGTTCGCACTCTTAATTTCGGAATTGCTGTTTTTAAGAGCTCTTCACATAGTATCTTTTACTGTTTGATGCCATAGCAAACAGATTCAAGTCTTGTTGTAAAACTTAGCACTCCCCAAAATTAGTTCATTTGTCTATTGTTCATGGCGTATCTGTTTGTAGTCCGAGTTCAGTAAGCGTGCCGGGGAGCAGTGTGCTTTTCTGAGAGAGACTGACAAAGGCCTGTGCAATCTCTGTTTCCTTTCCATTCAGAAAATCGTTAAATTCATGTAGTAATTTTCGTTGACATCATCTTTCGTCATATCTGTGGTGCAATTTATACCATTATCGTTTTCACGCATCGACTGCTTCTTATGCTATTCAGTAAATTAACATTGTCGGTGACAGAGATTTTAAGCGTCTAATTTTGTCTTCAGTCCGCAAACTATTTATTAATTAACAGTGGAAATACCAAAAAATGTAATTACAAAATGGTGGAAAAAACCTACCTTATACAGTGTAAATATTTGCATTCTAACCAAGAGTTGACCTATTTGTTGGTTTGAGGTCAGGAACCATTCAACCCATCGGTAAAATCGACCTATTTGACCATGACGCGTTTACATCTCTGAGGTGATGTTCTAAACATTTTTCTCTATAACACCAACTGTTTTATGTGAACCTCGACTACATGGATGTGATAGAGACATCATAAACCTCAATGATGTCTATTGTAATGAACGGTTATTGTGTGATAATCTACATTTATTCATTTACATGTACAATGGTACAACAATGGCCTATTATAGTGCGGAAAGTATCGATTTTCTGCCAGATTTGTGTTTATTAGAGTATAAGGTATTATTAATTTCCGATTTTTGATACTATGCTCACTTTTATGTTCTATTTTGTTGTCTTGTTTTTATTATGACCTAACAATTACAAAAGTTAATATAGCATAACAAGATCCTTAGTCCCGTCCTGTGTCGTGTACAAGTACTTCTCATATAATGTACAAACTCCACAGAGACTTTTTCAGAAATACAAATTATTTTATTTTTTATATTACATAATGCTTATAATAATCGCTAAGAACATCATTATATAGAAGAAGGATGAGCAAAATATAGATGGACGTTTTTATATCTAGGCTAGAGCATAATTCGAAATGTGTTTCAACCGCATGCTTTCAATCTTCAACTTTTAAATTTAGTGATTTTTGGGTAATTTTTTTTACTTCATATTTTCTGTCTCTCTTTGCCCTTTTTTGGACTATCGGGAATCAGCTTTGCATAATTTGCTAGTTGCTGTTTTATACCTTTTGTCTGTTAATTCCCAAGTTCTTGTTGATTTGAACTTATGAACTTATTTTCACAACTAATAAGTCTGAAAATGTAATTTATGTTTTGCAGTCATTTTGTCTTCTGACATTTGGATTGAACATTTTTCCGTCAATTGATGAGGATGTTCTCTAGCAAAAAATTTAAGCGCTTATAACTAAAAAGTATGACCCCTATGCCCAATCTGACTTAGCGCACGGCACGCTTTATTCCATCGAGGCTCCGTGACCTTGGAAATGGCATGTTTCAATGGATTTCGTAGATCTTTCTTTGTTGCTTCCATGGCCTCAAAACATTACAGTTTCTGAGCGTTAGGTATGGAGGGAATTTACATCTTCTTCTAAAATATAAAATTTTCAAAAAATGTTGATCTTTTCAACTAATAAAAAATTTCAGCATTGCATTAAAGCATGTTCCACATTAGATATGTCTATGCCTCACGATTTTCAAATTTACTAATAGGTATGAAGAAATTTCTTTGTAAATTTGAAATACGATTTGTACTTAAATCGACACTAGGCTGTTTAAGATTAAGAAAGAACGATCAATGTTAAGTTTTAATAATTGTTCCAGCTCCAAGACTATGTTTCAGATTCATTAATTATTGTTCTTTGGATTTCTATTGTTACTAACCGTTGCTTGTATGTCGGAATTCCCGACACATTTTATACGTTTTTTTTTTACCTTTTTTAATAGTAAATTTATGCAATTGTTTTGGAATAGCGACATATTCCATTCATTTTCATGTGGTATTTTAGATAAGAGAACTTGAGAATGTAAATATCCCGGTGATGCTAATGCCCGCTGATTTCAAAGCATACACGAAGGTCAAAGTGGACAATTACTTGTATAACAAGTAAGTAATCTCTGTTTGATTTCCAAACATTATCTTTATCTAAAGTTCATGAACCTCTGTAAGTTTAAGAACTCGTCATGATTGCGATATGACGTCAATTGTTCTGAAACTCACTTTGCTTATTGTGCAATGTTCTTTTTCAAATTATATCCATCAATGTTTGCATTCATTTAAAAACGCGATTCCTTTCTTTCTCCTCGGCGTCATTTGATGTTAGAGAATTTACGCTTTTTGTATGAAGTTTCGCTACTTGTAACATTGCACTGATAGCTTTTGCTTTAGTTGAAATTTAAGAACAAATATTTTAAAGCTTAAATTGGGGAGAAATGGCTTTTGATTTAAACCGAATTGCAATGAATGGTGTGTTTAGGGAAAATTTACCGAGCAAATACAAACTCAAGAATTATTGTCCACTCGTATTTCGCAACCTTCGCGAGCGATTTAACGTCGATGACGAGGATTATCTGGTAAGAAATGCAGCTAGTTTATTCTAATCAAATGGGTTTTGTGTTCTCAATGATTTTTAAATAAATGAAGTTGGTATACACTATTTAAAATCTTTTCAATTTTGTAATGAAAATATAATGTCTGCTCGAAATATTTTAAATTTATTTGCGTAATTTAGAATTGACAGCATAATACTAAACAGCGAAAATATACAAAATATGAAAATAGAAGATTGACCTAGTATGTAAAATCAGTGCACGTTGTACCCTTTAAGTCTTATAGTACAATAGTTCAACCGATTCATTGATCTTTCAATCAAATGCGGTGTTTGCTCTTCCGCTTGGTGATTGTATTTCAGCGGATATGGTGCCACGCGACCATATTTTAATCCGCTTAGAATTTTCGGTTTTATATCTAACACGTCAAGATAAATAGATGACCTTGGCAGAAAATATTACTAGAGTTGCAATTTTAAAGGAAATATATTCTAAGTCACTTCGAGTACTTGCAGTAAAATCAATAATATATTTAGTAAATCATGGATTTCAGGAATTTGTTCAACGGTTAGACCGTGTAAAAAAGATATTATTTTTAAAACTGTACTTTTAAAGGCTTCATTTCTTGATATGTTTGGAGTATGTTACTGGTGACTAACGTGGAATGCAAAGGGCAGATACTGTTTTTTGTACATTTATAGATGTTTTTAAATATTTTTAAATCAGTTGAATTAGTAGTTATCAGAAGTCATGCACCTTGATTGTTTAACTAGTTACGCCACGTATGCCGCATACTTTTATGGGAAATAGTTTTTGTGTGGGTTGCAACGTTTTCAGACCATAGTTCGCTCGATTGCTTGCTTGAGGTTACTTGAAAACAACTGTTTATAAATGAATATCAGCTACCATTCACTATTAATCTATATAAATGTATTATAGTGATTCAGAGAAATTATTCTGGTTGGGAATTGCTTATTCCTTATCAGAGTTGCAACCGGTCGCTGGGTCAATTTTCTCTTAAGACCTCAGGGTCAGCTCTGTCACGTGTCACATTTTTTAATAAGTGCAAGAACTGAGTGTGCACCAAATGGCTGATCTTAATATAGTGAGGATCATTATATTATTTGCACATTGAATTAAGCAAATGCAATGCAATTTCAGAAGTTTCTATGTTGGTTTTTGTTTGTTTCTGTAATTGATTTGTATTAAGTCTTGAAATTCACAGTTTATTAAAGGTAAACGACTAAAACATTTAATTTGTATTTAAAAAATGACGTAGTCTATAGGCGTGGATACGGGAAATTTGATAACATTTGAACCACAATTGTCTGATTATTTTCAAGATTTATATGTATAATATATTTTATACATTGACGAGATATATGCCTATTAGGAATTGAAAATAAATGGTTAACATAAACTTTTGAAATGTATGTTTTTTGGCGAATAAGATAACTTTAACAAAGCCTAAAATTGAAAACCTTAAATAACAAACAGCACAATGTCACTTAGCCTTAGCAAATGTAATTTTTATAGAACTTAAATGATTTCCGAAAATAGTTAAATTTATAAAGATCTGTAAATTTTTAGAATTTATTGGGCATCCTCAAAGCTATGCACCGATATATTGACATATTGAATAATACCATTTGAATGTTTTACTAAAACATGAAATTTATAAAAACTTCATGGTAATAAATTAGGCTCAAAGCCTATATGCAGGTTCNCATCCTCAAAGCTATGCACCGATATATTGAATAATACCATTTGAATGTTTTACTAAAACATGAAATTTATAAAAACTTCATGGTAATAAATTAGGCTCAAAGCCTATATGCAGGTTCTTTCATAATTGGCCCATAATTTCAAATGTTAAGTAAAATTGACCAATATAAATTGATGATGAAATATTTCATCATAATATGAATATTAAAATATTTGATATGTAATATGTCATTTTTATTTCAAAGTTGTTTGCGGACCGAAAATGGATTTAGAGGGTCGAATTGAGATAGTTGGTCTATGGTATGAAACTGGGAAACTAGATTGATCACCAAATTTGAAAAGAATAGAAATTTTGTGAATCTTCCTGGCAAATGTCGTAAATCTCTCCAGGAATCTCGAGCAGAAGTTGTCGGCAACACACTAGAGGGTATTCAAAGCAGCAGCGAGTTGCGTCATTGTTCCAATGCAACAGGAATTCCTGAATCTAATGTCTGCCGAATTGTTCGTAATCACCTGAATATGTATCCCTATCGGATTCATCATTCACCATCCATTACGGAAGCAGATAAGAACCATAGACTTCAATTTGCCCAGATGATGCCGAACCATCGTCACCTAATTCCTCAGATCATTTGGTCAGATGAGGCCTACTTTACAATTGATGGTGTGATCAATGGCCATAACTGTATAATTTGGTCTGTATCTAATCCTCACCAGACAATTTCAACTGGATTACAGTCACCGAAATGTTGTGTATGGATGGGGATGTCTACTCAATTGAAGATCGAACCATTCTTCCTTGATGGAACAGTTTCAGGTGAATCATATCTGGACATGCTACAAAATCACGTGGTGGCAAAAATTCCGGGTAGCAACTCAACTGTATTCATGCAGGATAATGCACCATCTCACTATGGAAGGATAATGACTAACTTTCTAATTGAGAAATTTGGTAGGGTCATTCGACGAGGTTTTCCAAAAGCTTGGCCTGCAAGATCTCCTAATCTGAATCCCTTAGATTTTTGGTTTTGGGGAACCACTGAACGCGAAAGTTGATCATATCAATAAACCAAGTACTCTGCAATCGCTTGTGGTAAGAATAAGAAGAATGTGAAAGAACAACTTTGGATAAACTTGCCAATGCTGTTGCTCATTTTGCCCTGCACTTGGAAATGGTAGTAGCAGCCCAAGGTAACCTGATAGAATCTTTTTTATAATCTTTTCATAAATTCCCTGTTTTCAATTCTTAATAAAAGCTTGTTACACTTCTTTTAATTACATTTAAGCTTCGAGAATTTAGATTACAGTTGTGCGCCAATTATGAAAGACCCTGTATATATACATATATATGGAAAACTATAACTATTCTAATGATGCCTTGTCCTTTAGGCTATCGATAATACACATTTCCTGATCTTATGGTTAACTATAAAAAATGACATCTCAATGCTGGAATATTAACTAAATTACAGTTATTTGAAACCATTAAACTTCCTCTTACTTACTCTTTATGCATCTCTGTACACTACGCTTTCTCCATATAAATTCCTGAGGTTTTAGCGGATATTCTTTCTATCTCCATACACCATACTTATTAAATCTTAGATCCAAACATTTATGCATGAGTTATGAAAATAAAATTTATCAGTTTGTTGTACACCCTTTTAGCGATTTCTATCGTACAAGCAGTCTTAGAGAATGTCACTAATTTGTAATCTCTTTACCAGACTATACATAATACTTCCATAATAAATAATGTAAATCCAACATTTTTTAAAAATTGCAAAAATTCCCATGCATGTGTTTTTTAAGTACTTATTCATTTATGGTGGATGAATTAATTATGTTTCTATGTTATAAGAAATATTGCGGAGTGAGTTATTAGATATAAGTATTTTCTATTTTATTGTTATGAAACACGCTTCAATTTTAGTCGTCGATGACAGCTTGTGACCCAATAAGTAGTGGATTAAGTCCTGGAAAAACCAACGCCAAATTTTTTATGGCTCACGACCGAAATTTCATTGTTAAAACTATGGCCAGTGAAGATGTCGAGCAAATGCACCATGTCCTTAAAGACTATCATCAGGTATGTCACTTCGATTTCAAAATTTCTTAGAATTAGTAATTTTTTTTATTTTTATGATTTATTTCCGAGACAATTATTTGAAAAACATCTCATCAAATCAATTTTTAGTCGAATAATCCTAACAAACTAAATAAAGGAGAAAATATACTCCTGTAGCATGAACTTGTATTATTTTATAGGCGAAAACATATAAATATATTTAACAGTTTTCGAGGTCATAGAAGTTGAATTAACTAATCATGTGAAAATACTATTTTAGTTTATATATTTCCCGGAATTACTAAACCGATTATTTCAGAATTATTTTTTTCGAAATATGCTTTCACATTTTGATTTATCCATTTGCTCACATAGTGGGCTCTTTGTACATCTGGAGCGGATATAGAAATATTTTATGAGGTAGGGGGGGGGCAAGGTAAAATATAATGGTATGTGTACAATTGGGTGCTAACAAGTTTTTGGATTTTGTCTTTTATTGCACCATTTAAATGAATTTTCCCTATTTTTTAAAGTTTCCAAGTTCCCCCCTGTATCTGGTCCTTTGAAGCTACAAAATATTCTTTTTTATTAATAGTTCAAAACATAAATTTGCAATTTTGTCTGTTAGAGGCAATCTCTGTCTGAAAAGTTTAAATTTCATCAAAAGGATTTCCTATCTTTCTAATTACTTTCCAATTGCATTATCAAAATTTCTGAAACTTTTTCTAATTTAAAATCAGCATTTGAAATAAAATGTGTTTGTGCTTTAACAATTCAAATAATTTTCAAAAAATTTAGTTTATTTTGGAATGCTCTGGAGTGACGCTTTTGCCTCAATATCTCAATATGTTCCGGTTGACTGTAGATGGAACAGAAACGTACATGATGATCATGCGGAACATTTTCAGCACCAGTCTACACATTCATCGCAAATACGATCTTAAGGTTATTATTTATTTCTTAGTATTAGGCTTTGGATAGAATTTTTCTCTTGAGTTACGTAATCAAATCATAATTTTAGGTAACACTACTTTTATAAAAATGGAAATCTTCATTAGAAACAATATTTTACTGTTGAAAATTTGTGCTTATGTAAACTCTTTATAATGAACTTCAATTCATATCTTTTAAGGCCTCTTTTAGGACCATAACACCGTTTATTTTGAAGAATGTTGTGGATTTATTGGGGTGCCCTTTTAAATCCTTTTTTTCCATCTTTAACATTTTTAAGGCTACTGTCTGAAGAGATTTTAATTAGGGATCTACGTTTGATCGTAAAGCTAGTGACAAAGAAAAGGCCAAAGCATTTCCTACACTCAAAGACAATGACTTTAGAGAAAACCAAGAATGTATTCATATTGGGTCTGAAGCGAAAGAAGCCCTGATAAAGCGACTAGAAAGAGATGTTCAGGTACATTTTCTTAGCACTTGCCATTATTTTATGTACGTATATATACTTTTCAATTCTACTGCAAATCTTATGTAATTCCCTTTCAAAGAATAATGGTTGATTTAGAAAAAGAAAGAATATTTGAATTAATAGTATATGGTGCATATTTTTTAATGTAGATTACTTTCTCATATAGTCTTTGTATTCTACTAGTTCCCCTACTATCCTTAGTATAATCAACGCGGACTTCGAGTTGGACCTAATATTTTATTTGGTATTTGAAATAAATGAGAAAAAGAAAAATTAACCTGAAACTTAAACTTTGCAAACGATGAAAATATTCTTCTTTGATTTTTGTCAGCCCTGTCTTGTTGACCGACACAATACTTCTAATGTATTGATTTTGTCTGGTAGGAATATGTTTGTTAAATATGGACTAGCATGTTGTAATTGGAACACATTTGAGTTAGCATTGTTGATGGAATAAGTGGATATTAATCAATACATTAGCTAAATTATCCAAAGTAATGATGTAATGCTTGTGGCCTTCTATGACATGTAAAACAGTGTCAGTGAATTAAAACAATGGGTTGGGTCGCGCCGTGCTTGGGCCTAAGAAATTGACCGAACTCCAACTTTGATGCAGTCCTGGACAAAATTAAAGTCCTCTATGTGAAGAATATTTATATTATCACTTATTGATGATATTTATCAGAAAATATAACTCCAATGTTATAGGGTAGTGCAACGCCAACTGTTTATATCTGTTCTGACAAATATTTAGTCAACTGTTTTCATTTGGCAACATGACATCTATGCAAAAATTCATAATAAAATTCAAATTAGAACATATAGTCCCTATCCTGATCCAAGAAGACCATCTTCGAAGTTTTTCATTCTTTCTACAGTGTCCTACCAATTTCCAATGTCTTGATAACATTTTTCTAAATGTTTAAAAATATCAGCCAAATTTAAGAATTGTTTCGTAGGAAATTTTTTATCATGTGATTATTAACAAATCGAAATTAAAAATATGTAAAAATCAATCAAAATTGTTGGTACAAAAATTAAAATAGATATTGCTAAAAGTTATATTCGACTGAATTATGATTTGGAATCTCTGACGTGTAGATTAATTTGGTGAACTATCATTTGATGGAATTGTTTCACTAAATTCCAAGGAGATGCATAGGACAAAATTTAATAACATTCATGCATTTTTAACTGCTAAATTTAATGGTTATATTTGCAGTTTCTACAAAATCTCAAGATCATGGATTATAGTTTACTCATTGGCATTCATGATTGTGCACTAGCAGCCGCAGGGGATTGCGGGGAAGACAGTGTAGATCTCAATTTCGATGAGGAATTGGAAAACTCTGGTGGTGAAGATGATGACCAAGTTTTATCTTCGAGTGGTGAAGGTCCACCCACCACACCCCCGCAACACACCCACAATAACACCCATCATACTCCACCTGTTGATGTGGATCCAAAGTTCGATGTTTATGCACTCAAAAGTGCCGAAGGTTTCATTACTTTTTTTAAATAATCTAATCCTACCGTTTTTCATAGTAATTTATAAACAATAACTGTGATATGAGTTAAATTGGTGTATCGCTGTTGAATGAAATTTTGGTATATATATATTATATGCATGTTGTAGTGGGAATATGTTACTATTCTAATTAAATTTAAATATTTACGAGCTTTCGAAGATGATCATCTTTCATTGTACAACCTTTACAGCTGAATATTCTCAATTGAGTAAATATCTTCGCCTTTCACGCGTTTACAACAGTATTAGCACAATTTCCCATTTTTTTTATTATATTTCAGTAAATAATATTATGCAATTTACACAAATCTATGTATGTACAATAAAATGTTTAGTAATCCGAATTATAGTTCAAATTATAATAAATCACCTTCTTTAAATGAAAGACTTGAATTGACAATATTTGTAATTTTTTCTTTTTTAATTTTTTTTCTCTTTTAATGAACTCCATAAATTTTTTCTTTTTACTCGGGCTAACTTTATTTTCTGGACGTCATTCTTGTACCACTTTGTTCTTCAATTTGGCATTTGACTTTTACTTGACATCAAATCAAACGGCTTTAATTACATGAGTAAGTTGATGCTTGTCAATATTTTTTGATTTCATTTGTCTTCTCACTTGAGTTCTCAATTCATTGATAAACTGTAAACGCGCCTGAAGACTAGTCCTTTGTTTAGTAGGTAATTAACGTTTTTATTTTAGACGCGCCTAATAAGTGTATTTATTTTATTGGACTAATAGACTGTTTAACGCACTGGGGAACCAAGAAAAAGATGGCCCAAGCTGCGAAGACTGTTCGCCATGGCTCTGAAGCCGACAATCTATCAACTGTGAATCCGGAGCAATATGCTCGTCGTTTTATGGATTTAGTTAATGAAATTTGTCAATAGAAGAATTGGTTGTAATAATCGAGTAATAATCGAGTGTAGTTTCTGCCATTGTATATAATTGTTATTTAGTGTAAGTTGCTTGTTATTTAGATGTCTCTATTTCGCTTAACATTTTGTTTGTCTGCGTTCATATTTGTGAACTTTACAATTGTTTATTTGTACCTTCAGATCAGAGAAAACCGATTGTCGCCTTCTCCATTACATTCATATACAATGACAAAGCCCACAGGTATTTACCCAGAAAACACTTTTTTTCTTTTTTGTAATGGAGAATATTTTGACTCTTTGCCGCCGCCGCTCCAGAATTTTATAAATGAGTTTGAAAACTATTTATTCAATGTGATAATATATATTTTCTGTTTTGACTTTGTCAATGCGTATAACATACGTGCAATTTTAGTATAAGAAAATTGAAAAATTACTTAATAAATACTGCAAGCAAAATTTGTGTACCATATTGCAAACCTGTGTTCATTTCCCACCTTCATTACCTGGAAGACTTTAAAATGAAAACATGTATTTTACCATTTTTGAATCCTAAGAATTCATTTTTTAAATTGGTGATTGTTAAAGGTTGAGATTTATTTTTGCTTATTTAACAATCATGCTATATTCAGAAATTCTAAAGACTAGTCTTATAGAGGATAGACCTATAAACGCATTTACTGATTTTTCGAATCTTGATGACTTTATTAATGAACTAGAATTATCAAATACATTGAAACTTGAATATGAAGATACTGTTTGAGGTATAAACTAACCCTAACCCAAGTGTAGAACAACTATATGAAATGCCAAAACTGGTATAATTTTTAAAACTGATGGAGGTGCAAACAACAGAAAGAGCACTTGGAAAATTAAGGAACACAAGCATAAAAAATCGATCACATCTAATGCAAAAATCAAGATTACTAATATACCTTTGTGAAGACGTAACTAACTTTAAGGAATTTAAGTCTAAATTATTTGCGGATAGTAAAAAGTATTTGAAATGGAGCATTGTGAATCAATAAATAGCAATGCTAACAACTAAAGAAATAATAATGAAGGTTTCAACAAAATTAAAAAAGGTGTTGATTGGAAAAAAATTAACTCCAAGGAGAGAGGACAAATTCGCATACGACGAGAAGATACTCTTCGGGAAGCTGAAGGCATAATTTATGAGGATTTTGACATGCATACAACAACTTCAAGAACAAGTAAATAGTAATTCGTTTATTATATAAGCTCAAGATTTCCAAGATCTATTAAAAATCAGGTGTTTTTGATAGAACAAACTTTAAACTTGTTTTTCTCGCTTTCTGATATTTTAGGCTATGAGTAAAGATATATCAGGAACAAATTCTTGGATGGCTCTGAAATTTTCAGGAATTGTTCCTCTGACTTAATTTGTGTTTTAAGCAGAGATTTTTGATTGAGTGAGTATAGCAAAAGTTATTACAATGTTCATTTTTAAAAATTTGATGCCGTACTTGCCAAACCTAAACTTTTTGGTCAATCAAAATTCTCTATGTTGAGCCAATAACCCCTATGTAAGTACTTAAAAGATGGATAAATAATTAAATTTAATAATGTTCAGCTAGTACAATCATTTTTTGATTGCATCTGGGAAAGAAATTTCACTGACGGCGTATAGCCACCTTAATATATATTTTGTGTCTAATATTTTTTTTCAGAAGCTTATTGTAGAAGCTTTTTACTAATGTATAGTTTGCGGGGTTGAATGCAAACCTGTCGAAATATAGAGCATTTTCTATTACCTTATTTTTCAGGTGTACTCCCTCAAGTAAATGATGCCTTTCTTTTTTAAATTCATACATAAACTCAAGAATTTTGAACTATAACATTTTTTAACTGGACAATTCTTAAAGAAATGCATTAACTGCAAAAATTCAAATATTTTTAAAAAATCCTATAATATCAATAATGCATTTAGCAAAGAGTGTCCAATTTATGAAAATCAAATAAATTTTACGATCTAATTCAGAATTTTGATGACAGTACAATCATTGGAGTTACGGAAACTTCGTTAAAATCTTTTTTTTAAGAGTGAACTGATATCACTATTTTTAAAATTTGTAAATGATCACTATGGTTGTTATTATAATACTTTTATGATTTAGTGCCATTTTTGTCGTTTACTACTACCACTACTACTACATAAAACCAGTGTTCTGCTAAATATACCCCGCAAATTCAACCAATAATCAGTTATGATATTTCTAATGACTATTCTGAATTTGATAGCTTATGGGTTTAATTTAATATATGTGGAGACTTATTTGATCAACTTATGTTATTGTAGTAAGAAACAATCATTTCAAGTTCTTGAAGAAAACTTATACAATGAAATTTGCATTGCAAATAAAAAAACTTAATTTTTACAATGAATGATTATAATCAAAATTACCTGTGAAATTCAAAAAAAGAAAATTAATGATTTAGTTGGTCTTTAATATGGACGTTCTAAATAGAAATATATCCACGTATATCCAATTTTTTAAGTCTTCTCAGATTGATTATATCATTACTGACATTTCAAGTATTAAGACATATGAAGTTTTTGTTACAGATTTTTTCAAATCAGTCCACTTACTGACGTGTGCAATATTTATCAATATCATTTTTCGCTGCCCTATTTATAAACTTGAAAGAAGGAAACTTGTTTCAGTGTGTAGATCCTTTGGCATTCCTTTTCAGAGTGCAGTTGTGTCTGCTCTAATTGAATACTTGACCACTCATCTCAAATATAAATGATCTTATTCCTTCATATTATGATCTACATTAGATTAAGGTATCATGGTTACATCATTAGTATCTTACGTCCAACAAATATAAATGTATTGTGTAGATTGTGCAGCTTAATCAAGTCCATTAGTGTGACTATTATCTCTTTTGAGATATACATTCTTGGACTTTTTCGAAAAAGAATTGTTATTTATTCATTGATTTTTTTTCTATTTTATTTGTCATGCTTAATTAGATTAATTGAATTTTTATTATTTTTTATTATAAAGAATTAAACAGATTCAAAGAAATACTTTAACAACAATAATTTTTTGAAGGAATTGATGAACTGAAACTGGAATGATTATCACTTTGGCACATCAGTGGATTAAAAATAAATGATGTTTATAGTAGATAATTTAACAAGTATTTATCATAAGCTTCGTCGTATTACAAAGATTCAAAACACAATGTAAAGAATGGCAACAAAACGTGGAAGATATGGATACCTAAAGAAACGAAAAAATTCGTTGGATTTTTAACGCTTAAGATTTATCGAAAATATCAACAAAAGCATAGATTATTATGTAATTGGTCATGAAAAATATTCGATCCCAAAAATTATTATTTGACCTAATCATTCTACATATACTGTATATATAATAAATATGTTTTTTGACCTTTTTCTTAACTTTCTTGAATCAGTTAAGTACACATAATCATAGGGATCTACTTTGTATAATCCATTTAATAGCCTATTAAAACATACTAGAATAGAATAGAATAGAATTTCATATTAGAAACAATAATGATAAATAATAGTGGGCAAGGACAATGCCTTGTGGTACGCCACTTGAAATTAGTATAGGCGCAGAAATCGAGCCTGATATATTAATACATTGATAACGTTCACAGAGATATGATTTGAATAGTTGAATAAATCCAAGATCCAATCAAAATTTCGAAAGTTGTATCACCAAAATGTGGTAAGGAACACTGTCAAAAGCTTTGCTTATATCAAAATAAATCCACAGCAACAAGCGCCAGCATCTAAGAAATGTTATGGTTGAAACACCTGTTTGAAATCCATTTTTTTTCTTTTATTTTTTATTTTCAAATTTTGGAAAAAAAAATTTGAAAAAGAGGTCTTGAAATAATAGTTAAATTAGGGGTTAAATCCAGGGGTTTACTCGGGGGGGGGTTTCACCCCTTTTTTAAATTTTAAAATGGGGATGGGATTTAAATTTTTTTTTTGAAAAAATAAAATTTTTTTAAAAAATTATAATACAAAAAACAGCCTCAAGATTAGACCCCCTTTTTAATTTTTTTGGGAGTACACCCCGGGGAAAAATGCAAATAGGTCTATAGTTTTTTACCCCAGAACGATTCTTATATAACGGTGTAATATATGCTATTTTCCAAAACTTAGGAAATTTTTTAGTTGAAACTATAGAATGAACAATATAATACAAAGTTGATGAGCTATAACATAAACAGTATTTTTTAAGAAAATGGTTGTAATATTGTCGAATGATAATGCAGATGAATGGGATTGATTTCTAATAGAAGAAGAAGAAAGAAGAAAAATCTATATTCAGAAATTGTTTTAACAATAAATAGAAATACTGATAACAAATTCTGAAAGCGTCAAGAAAGTAATAAAAAAAAAATAACATCTACAATATCTGAAATTGTAACTTCAAAATCATTAAGGTATATATCTACTTCATTTTCAATAAATATTTCTTCACTAACGGGCTTTGTGTAAAAAATATCTATTAAATAATTCAGCTTTTTCATTATCGCTATTTGGAAAATCTCCATTCCAATGAAATGTATTAGGTAAATTGGTAGAACCCAGTGCACTATGAATTTGAACGCATCGTTTGGTTTAAAGTTTTAAATAATTGAAGAAAAGTATCTTGTCTAAGTGGCAGAGTTGTTAAAATTTTCATAGAATAATTCAACTTGATCAGCATAAATTTTATTAGGCATTCTTAATGATCTTCTTTTAATAGTATTTAATTTATTTAACATATGCACTGTATGTGAAGAGCAATAAGATGGTAAATTTCTTCGCTTCATTCGATTCTTTTTGTGTGTAAATGTCAATTATATTATATACAAGAGAATACCAATGATCAAGCTTTGCATCAATGTCATTTTCAATAATCAAATTCATATCAACTTAAGAGAGAGACAATAATTTATAAAGTTAAAGTTTCCATTACTAAAGGAATACGTATTGACTCTTATAGTTATTAGTTTCTTTATTTATCAAAAATAGGAAAATGATGTTGTGATAATTTGTGAATTGAACATTCAATAACATTTTCAACAATATTAATTTCAAGCCTGCTATTAAATGCCAAATCAAGAATATTATTGTATACAAACATTGGTACATCAATAATTTGAATAAAATTAGATCTATAAATATATTTAATATATCAGTTTCATGTGAACAACTGAAATAAAAAGTCTTCCAATCAAAATTTGGTAAATTGAAATCACCTACAATAAAAAATCGTTTTTGACATATAAATTAAGGGCAATGAAGTTATAAAAAATCTTTTTGAAAATATCTAAAGGTATAACTAATTTTTTGATTTGGAAAAAATAAATGCTAGACTTTGGTGCAAGGTACACACATAAAATTAAGAGGCAAGCTTCACAAGAACAAATTATTTTTCCACATATAAATTCAAAATTTTCTTTAACTTCTATGGGTAGAAACTTAATATATTTTAGTGACTTTTATATTGCGATGAATACTCCACCTCTGATGCAATTTTTAAGACCAGTACGAGTAACAAAATAATTAGATGTAGGAAAAAGTTCTGCATTTAATACTTTTGGCTTTAACCAAGTTTCCGTGAAACAGCAAACATCGGGTTTATAAAAGTTAAGCAAATTATCATGTTGCAATTTTTTTGCAAAATTTTGTAAATTTTCAATATTAGCTAAACCTACTTGAAGATTATAATTGATGTTGTTAGAATTATTGGTATTATTGAATAGTCAACGTTGTTTGCATTTAGAAAAATTTTGTAGGATATCAATAGAGATGTATCAACGATTAAATTTTTAAAATGTGGTTTAAGATTGCGTATTTTCATATCACTTTTTGGAATGCCCATTTGAGATAAATCATATATGTATTTAAAGCAATTGCTTTTCAATTTTGTGATCTTCAAGTGAAATATCACGATTAAGAAACATTCCCTTACCTGATAGTTTGCTACAATTAGCAAATAACTTGCAAATAACTAGCAAATAACTTGCAAATACCTTGCAAATAACTAGCAAATAACTTGCAAATAACTTGCAAATACCTTGCAAATAACTTGCAAATAACCTACAAATAACTTGCAAATAACTAGCAAATCACTTGCAAATACCTTCCAAATAACTTGCAAATAACTTGCAAATAACTTGCAAATAACTTGCGGTGATCCCAATCAGTTGTTACTTGCATCACAAGTAGTCGAGGATTTTTATTGTCATTGCGGTATTTACCACGTCTTTATACGTCTTTCAGATTGCATTAATTACCAATCAAGTCAAAGCGCATTTGTTTAACTTTATTCAAGTCAGCTTCAATTCATTCCACTGAATTATAGTTCTGTCCAGGAACTCCAGTCAACAGTACATTAAGATTATCTGGTCTAGATATTGGTAGAGATTGAATTGTATATGAGCTTTAAGTGTTTCAAGAATTTTGATTGAGTTTTGAGATATTCATCGAATGCTTTTCAATTTCAATCCCAATGTTATTCAGCTTTGAGTTTATTTCATTGAATAATAGCTTATCATTTTCGTGTGACAGAACCAATGTTTTTAAAGCAGATTGTGCTTGACGATGTGTCAGAGACATTATTTGAGTTTCTGACAGTGGCAATACAATTTTTTCTTTGAAAGATTCATTTTCCGACTACGGTTGCAGATATTTTAACTTGCATGTATTTTTTTAATTACGAATAAAGAGAGATTTGCAAATTCTAACCGTTCGTAATTTCCCAACTATATATATATATATNTTTTCAAATATTTGGTCTCTGTAAAATTCTAACAAATCAAAATGCATAGATATGCAACAGCTGCAAGAATGGAAGTATACTTCCGTTCTTATAGATTCAGTTTTCAAATATTTGGTCTCTGTAAAATTCTAACAAAACAAAACGCATGTAACCCTTTGTTAGGAGATCTGACAGGTTTTAGGTTTTGCTTAAGAAAGGGATGTCCGGAAAAGGTAGGTTTTCTAAAAAATGCAAAAAATTGCTCGAAAACATATTGGTACATAGTTAAAATGCGGGTATAATTGAATAATTATTTATATGGGTATGGCTGTAGTTTTTTTACTGCCTTGCTGTAAAAGCCTGAATTTCGAAAAAACACCTTTTTTCTTATCAAAATCAATAGAAAAGTGTAAAAAGTTATTGAAAACTGATCATTTTGAGAAAGCTGCATATATACTACCCTGCTTTTCTTTACTACTTAGCATCAATTTCTTTTCCTTATATTTGTTGTGAAAACCTGTTGCAGAGTAGGCATATTGTTGGTTTCAGAATCATGTTTACTTTTTCTAGGTGTAAAGTTTGATGGAGGCATTGGTGCATTTTATCTTTGTGGAGTAACCACAGTGGATGGTAATTCACTTGATGGAATGTTTGTAGCAGTATTGATCAGGGGGTTAGTCTTAATTATATTTATTTCACTTCATAGATCAAGTATTTCTATCCTGAATGTGCCTTGTTGGTGGTCAAGCATTTTGGATATTTCAGATAGCAGTTTCTCTTTGTTAAACCTAGTAACAGGTTGGGGTGTAGAAGTTGGAAAGTTTGGTGGCAATTGCGTCTCTAATTTTACAACTTTTTCCTTGAGATCCAGGATGATGTTCAATAGTTAAGACATATCAGTATTCATTATTATTAAACAATTTTTCATGTGTAGAGAAAGAGCTGGGGTAAACCTGAGAGACTTTATATCTTCCCTTTTGATCGAGTCACAGTAAATTCCAGATAACAAGAGACTTAAGCATGCTTTATCTTTAAATAGTAATTTGTAGGCGTTAAATAGAAGTAACAATAACTTACTGAGTCTGAGTAGTTGTAGTTGACTTTTTGTAAATAAAGAGGAATAGAATAAGTAAGCACTAAATTTGGTTCCATGTTCTTTAAACGTTCTTGGGTCACCATGTAGCATCAACTGATTTAGTGTTAGAATAATATTAGAGTGTGAGTAACATCTGCAATACAAGGTGTAATAAACAACTGCGTGTAAGCCCCAAGAGAGATACAAAAACAGCTAACCATGTGGCATGAGTAATTTAGTTTAGTGAATGGCAAGAGAATTGTAATTAATAACATCAAGCATGTGAGACAAAAATAACGGGCTGTGGCAAAATGCAAAATTTAAATAATCGAAATAAACATGGTTTAATGTAAAGATGTTCATTGAAATTATATATATATATATATATATATATTTATACACTTATATTTCAGTAGAAATTGGCGCTTTGTCTGACAAAGCATTTCTAAGGGGACAAAGGGCCATTTTTTAATTTTGCTTAGAAAACCCTGAATTGAGGATATATGTGTGCTGTTATGATAAAATAAATATTGGATCAATGAAAAAAAAGCTTCACAAATTTATGTATGGCGCTTTGTCTTTTTTAGGATTTCTGTTACTGCACGAAACAGAAGATTGATAACACTTAGGAATTGATAAATTTGAAAAGAACAAAGGTATTAGAAATCATTTGACTAACAAAAACATGAATTGTCCCTCAAAAAACTTGAAAGTAAGCAACGCTACAATCTACTGATTTAACAATCCGATATGTTAAATTTTTTATTTGTCACCTTCCCAAAATGAAAGCAAAATTACATAGATTGTTATTGCAATGCCTTAAATGAATGCATGTTTTCTGGTCAATGAGATCTTCTAAATCTTGTCGAAAAATGAAAAGGTACAAGGGAAAAATAAAAAATATACCTTCAAATGATTTTAGATTTTACAAGAACTTTTGTTTTAATTTTGGTTACTACACGTTTGTCATTAGCTAAGTAGTAGTTTTTTGTTTTAATTTAGTGCTTGAAAATGTTACTACAGCTTTGTACTAATAGATTTTTTAAATGAAATGTCCAAGCCTATTCATTGATGTATTCAATAATTTTGATGTTTGAAACTGATAAAAACTCTTCTTACAGCCAGTTTATGAACTTGATATGCGTAAAAATATTTTTGTTTAATGAAAATGAAGTTTTTTTTAGCAAAAGAGGTCCATAATATTTTTTTAGTGACAAAGCGCCAATATATATTTCTTGTATATCTACAAAGCGCCAAATATAAATGGAAAAATGACAAAGCACCTGATATAAGAGTATATATATATATATATATATATATATATATATTTATATGACAGTATACTGAGTTTCGAAATATTTGAAATATCAAACGCAGGTAAAAATTTAGACAGGTTTCGATTGCTAAGAATCATCGTCAGTAACAAATGCGGTAACTAAATATTTTACAATCAACTACACTAAAGAAAAGAATACATAAACATATTGCATGCACTATAAGTCTCAAATTATTGATGTTTTTCTTTGTTTGTTAAGTAATTGTTCTTTGTTTGCAGCTTTAATAAAAATTTGTTCTCCGATTTTATGATATTGTGATCTTAGTAAAATTTTAAAATTTTCTTCTTTAATTTCATGTTGATGTAAATAAATTTCGGAATTTAAATGTCCTCTAATATTGCAATAAATCATACATCGGGGAAACTAAGAGACATCTGGGAACAATGATGAAAGAACATATTATGCATTTCCATTTTTTGGAATAAAATTTAAACTATTATTCTGAGAAAGCTAATTTTTGATCACAAACATTTTGCATATATGTCAATGATTATTTTAAATTTTCAGAAGGATATATTAAATATTTTTTTAAATAAACAGAAAAACCAAATTTCTGGTGTCCAGAGCTGTTATGCACATTACATAAATTTCAAAAAAAAATTACAAATAAATGAAATTATCCCAATTATTCCCTTTGTGCACATGGAAATAACACAGCCAATCAGTTTGGGCATGATTTCAGTTTATTTCACATGTTTGTATAGTCCCCTTTTGTCTCAATGATCTTCACCAGGCGGTTATCCATGAAGAGGGTCAGTTTCGAAATAACTGAGGAGCTGATGTTACAACAAATGGCGTCAATTGCCTCCCAGAGTCTGTCTTTCGATGAATATTGATTTCCACCTTTATAAACCTCTGATTTGATGATGTTCCACAAATTCTCGATGGAGTTAAGGTCTGGTAAAGAAGGAGGCCATACCATAAGATGGTCATCTTTGATGTTTTTGGAGGCTAAGAGCTCTTTTGTAAACCTCGAAGCATGAGCTCGAGCATTATCATACATGAAGATACATTTTGACTTGAATCCTCTACTCTGTCTTCGATACCATGGAAAGAAATGTTCTGTCAAAATGTCAACGTATGTCTCTAAATTCATTTTAACACCTTCGGGCACCCGAAATGGCCCAATTAACGTCTGCCCGACAATTTCTGCCCAGAACATCACCCTATCTACATATTGCTGTCGTCTAAGCCTTCAAGGAATAGATCCATCTATTGAAAGCCAGCTTTTTGACCATTCATCAAGTGTAGCACGACATTCGTCTGTGAATATTTCTTTACTGAAATCCACTTTCATGTATGTTCATGCCCAAGCCATTCTTTTCTGCTTGTACTTCTTTGTTATTGGTGGCCTTAATTTGGGTTTGACAAACGGTGGCCACCTTTTTTAGCGCAGTACATCGCGTCTGACGGCAAACTCCACCAATACCAACAGAGTCAAAAATTGCTTTACTGCTGTGAAATGGCATTTTTAGCAACTCTCGCCAATTTTCGATTATCTCTTGGTGTTAATTTGCTTTCACCAGCATCACTCCTAACGTTTCGCGTAAAATTAGGGTCTTCAATTACCCTTTTCACAGTTTTTACGTCACGTTTTAACTCTTTGGCTAAATCCAATGAGGATGCTCCTTTAGAGGCTCTTCTAGTAACTTTAGCTCGCTCATCGGCACTTAATGACTTATTCTAACCCATAACAATAACTCAAATGATATTTGAAACAGCAATAATTGTTGAAATCTGACAGAATGGCAAAATGCATAATAGCTCTGGACACCAAACATTCTGTTTTTACGTGTTTGTTTTAAAAATATTCAAAAAATTATCCTTCTGAAAATTTAGTATAATCATAGTCAAGTACATAGAATGTTTCCCACAAAGAACCAGCTTTTACAGAATAGTAGTTTTAGTTTTATTTCAAAAAATGTCATCAGCATAATATCTTTGGACGCGGTGTATTTATGAAATCTATTAAGAAATCACTAAAATTATAAATTTGCTTTATCTCTACCAATAGAATAGAATGGTTTATTGAATTAAATGACATTGAAANATATATATATATATATATGTATATTCATCATGTTTGTTTGTAAACTTGCCTAAGCGATCTCAAAAAATAGGTTATAAAGAATGTTGAATTGGAGTTTAGCTATCATATGTGAAAAAAGCGATCAAAAAATATTTCAGATGTATTTACAATCTTTTTTCATTAGACTGTCTACAAAAACTAAAATCACTACAAATATTTTTAGTTATTTATGTAATAGATGCCAGTATGTTAAACTCAAAGAAGAAATATCTAATTCATTAGAACTAAATCAGTACAGAATCCATCACTATTTAAGTTATATGTAAATGATATGGACCAGCACACTAATAGTAATCAACCAATACTCTCATTTATTATAATGATATTTTGACCTTACAAGAAAATGTCGAAAAAATGCAATCATTCTTTAAAAATAATATTAAAACTAAATATTGAAAAAACTTCTTTAATGGTAATTCAAAATATAAGAAATTATTCAACATTAGAAAGTATTAAAATATGTAAAAATGTCAATCAGGAAGTAGTGATTGATAATATATTGCATTTTGAAGAAGCTGTAGACAATGTTATAAAAAAATGGCGTGTGGTATAAGATGAATTTAAAGTTTGCAAAGCTTATACCAATAGAATCGAGGGTAATACTCTTTCGATCCCTTGTTCTATCTCATTTCTTGTGCTCATCTTGTTTATAAACTAACGTAAATAAAAAGCAAAATCGAATTTGGAGAATCATTAGAAGCTCTTCAAATATTAGGTGTTTATTGATATTTTGGAAACGAAAATCGAATATTTCTAATCATTTAAATCAAAGAACAATTACATATGGTAAAACTAAGTATAATAGAACAATAATGAAGAACGGATTCTTAAACTATTCAATATCGTTATGGAACAAATTAGACTACAGTACAAAAAAATATAAAATTCTTACATTATTTATGAAGAATTTGAAAACATGAATATAAGAAAAATATCAATTATCTAACTAATTATAGAATTAGATGTACAACTCAAGAACAATAAATGAAAATATTTATCAAATAATTATATGTAGTTTAAAATGTAATCATGAAACAAACAATTACCGTGACAACTAAACTCATATTAAGAAAGATGCATTATTTATTTTCTTAATAAGTTTGTTAACTTAATACATGTACATGAGAATTTAAATATATGTTGTTATTGTTAAAATATTTATATAAGAAATGTTGGTTTGAAAATTTTCTCACATTTTTGTAATGCTCCAAAATTGCAAAGAAGTCACAACAAAAATTTTTTCCCTTGAAAAAGCAGTCATGATATTATAGTTCCTTAAAGTAATTTGGTTAATGTGTATTTTGCTTAAAACAAGAAATTCTAGTTAGTGTGGTGTGACTTCTTAAAATATATATGTAAGTGGAAAACTTTGCAAAACCGGCCTTTTTTCTGCACATACAATATTTTAAGGTATGTGATGTACATACACACATAAGGAGAAGCATGTCTTAATTAAGAATATAATTGACAGCAAGATAAAGTATAAGATATTAAATTTACAAGCATTATATAGCAAACAAAAGTTCATTTGTAACCTAGCTCATTAAAGGTGGGTATAATTTTGGGCAAAACTTGTTTTTCGATTTGATATTGTTGCAGGGTGAAGAAGGGAAGTTACATGCAAAATATGTTCAGTAAGAACACTCCAGATATAATCCTATAACTTCTTCACCAATAGAAATATGCGGTAAGTCCATGGGGTGATATTATTTTTAAAGATTCAGCGTGTGTGTGTGTACACTAGTACCAGAATTCTATTCTACTGCCCAATATTGGAAATTTGAAGTAAAGTTCAAAGACTTAATGTCTATGATTGTATGTAGTACAGAATATGCTATTTGTGTGGTTTACAAATATGTGATCTGCTCTGAAAAAGAAATTCAGATAAGTCTTTAGATATTAGTTTACAATCAATGATATGTCACTGCTCTATCAAAAATGAAAATCTCAACTCTTCTGCATCATCTTCTGAAGACCTTTCTAATGAAGCAGTAGACAAGCTGATTTAATTTCATACATTGCAAAGTATCTGTCTGAACGAAGTTATGAGGCTCTGATTTAGTTTGCAGAAAATTATTATTTTATAGCACCAGATGAAGTGCAGTCATTCCACAGAAACAAAAGTCAGTGTTCCATATATCTGGTGGCATTGTATTACAATAATAAAAATGACGTTGTCCAAAAATCTTTGTTATTCTTCGGATAATCTATTTCACAAAATTTAATGACGAAGCCATGATTTTGCGTAGAAGGGCACAAGAGATACCTTAGGCAATACTACTTTTGGGTCCAGTATTGATGTCGTCGTCTCTTTTGCATTTTTGCGGGTTTTCCCAGTTCTGCAGAGGAGTAACGCAATTGATTGGGCAGGCCTCGAATATAGAAATTAATATTATGAATAACAGATTTCCTTTATAGGATCATCTACATTCATATTAGCACGGGGAAAGATATTGCATAGATCAAGTTCTTAATTTCAATGCATTATAAAAATTTTGCAAAACACATGTGGCATAAGCTCTTTTTGAAATTAGAAAAATGAGCGTGAAATATCTATATTTAGAGTTGCTTTTTACAATATAAAATACTGTTTACAACTCTAAATAGCGTCAAGCAATAGAAATATAGGAACAAAACACATACAAAAGTAATTTCAATTACTAGCTTGGGCTATTGCGAATTTAGGTTAGATACGGTCTATTGAATAATCACTATTATAAAATTTAAAACCTCGCCATTTGTATTAAAGCCTTTTCCTTTGTATAACTACAGAAGTATTTTTTAATTGTTGAAGATGAGTGCAATTATCTTCGAGAAATTTTATAGCAATTTTAGCAGACTTATGTGAACTAAATAGCATTGTATCATCAGCATATTGCATAACATTACATGTGGTATGATTGCTCAAATCATTTACATACATATTGAATAGTAACGGTCCCAAAATTGTGCCTTGTGGACCACCGTTTTTAATAAAAATCCAGTCAGAGAGAATTCCATTTAATTTAACGCTTTGTTTTTGATTATGGAGATAACTGCTTATTAGGCCAGCACTTTTGTCTGAAAAGCCCAGAATTTTTACTTTTTAATTAATATGTTGTGGTCGATAGAGTCAAATGCTTTTGATAAATCTAGTCATGCAACTGCTGAACACTCATCAATATTTATGGTATTTCTCCAATTTTCGGTAGCTGTTAACAAAGATAAGATAACACATTTTATAATTCAGGTCAATATTAACAATTAGAAAGTGGTAATTTTTCTGAATAGCGTCATAGAATATACAAATGTGCATATAAATACATAAATCTTCATTAGTTTTATTTCGTTTATCATAATGGCATATGTACAAATAAGTATAATACATATTTACAAAATGTACAGACAATTAAAGTTAAAAACAACAACAATAGAATTTAAAATAACAATACAATACAATCACACAGATAAAAATATAAAATATTCGAATTCGAATTGTAGCTACAATGTTTTCTAGGTTAACTAAAGGTAGACAGTGTTGAGAGACAGTCGTGTTTGTTAATTCTCTCTCAAATGACAACTGGTTCTAATTCGATTACATTTTCTTGCTCTACGTGCAATAATGCAATTGACAATGTAGATATGTTTTCATGTTTTTCTTGCGGTTCCAAAATGCATTGGAATAGTCATTGCACTGGATTCACCACATCGGTTCTCAATTCCTTCACGATTGTAAAAGAAAATATTATATTATTCTGTAATGTTTGTGTAAGCGCAGGCCGTAAAGATGCTGTTATCGATGATGTAATATCAACGCGAAAATCATATGATGCTATTGACAAGGTTGACTACATCGTTGAAAAATGTATCAAGCCTATCGAGCAAAAGATTGATTCATTTCATTCTGCACCCAATCAAGCCAATGATCGCCAACTCTGGAATGCCGAAAGACTCTGCGCATAAAAGGCTTGCCTGAGCCTTCTTTATCAAACTCAAGTGATCGACTCAACGCAGAGAAATCACAGATTGACGAAGTTCTTAACTACTTGGGGGTTAGTGACGTTAACATTGAGGATATTAGACGTGTTGGTAAAGTTTCTGCGCCGTCAAACAGACCACGTATTTTATTTTTGACCCTTAAATCTGTTTGGGATAAACGCAAAATTATTAGTAATGTCTCCAAGCTATCTACTTATAGTAAGCGCATATCTGTTTCTCGATTACTAACTGAAAATGAACTTAAACGCGAGAAAGCTATGCTGAAAACACGTTGGAACTTAATTTGCAATGGTGCTAACCGATCTGATCTGAAAATTCGTGACCTAGAGTTGTACCACAATGGCACTAAAGTAGTTGTCTCTGACAATTGACTACACCACAGCTCTAGTAATACCATCATGTATAACAGTTTGAATATAGTGCTGGTTAACCCTTGTTCTGTTCGCAACAAACCAGCCGTTATAGCTGATTTTATCCTAGAGTTTGACATTGATATTCTCTGTGTTGTTGAATCCTGGCTAGTTTCCTCGGAGTATGATAAACGGGTAATAAAACTGCTAACGCCCGAGGGCTACAAACTTAAACATTTTCCAAGGCCGAGTCGCGGTGGTGGTATTGCCGTAATTTATAAAATTTCATATGCTGACGTGCATTTTCGGTCAGTTTCCCAGTTTCAAACTTTTGAATGCGCAGAGCTTTCTATTCTATTTTGGCACAGACGACTTCTTATTTCCATTGTTTACCGTCCTCCTCCGTCCGCTAACAATGGATTGAACTGGGCTGATTTTCGTCATGAATTCCATGATTATTGTAACTCTGTCTATTATCGCCCTGAGAAGCTGTTGTTTGTTGGCGAATTCAATATTCACATCTTTGTTCCTCTTGTGAGGGATTACAACTTCGTTACGCATCAGACAGCTGATTCTGTTGCACCAATTTTGAAAAAAAAACATTATCATTAAACCTGAGTCACCATGGTTTGATGATGAGTACAAGAAATTGAGAGCTCAACGAAGAAAGGCAGAGAAGAAATACCTAAAATCCTTATGTGAATCTGATTTGATTCATTACAGAAAACTTCGTCGCGAAGTTCTAAATCTCTCTATTGCCAAGGAAAAGAGGTACTACACTAATCGTGTAATGCAAGCGGAGAACGATCCCAAATCGCTTTTTAATGTCGTTAAACATCTATTCAGGAAAAGCTCCAATGACGCTTATCCTGTTATATCTGGTAATCATCAATCTTTACCTGATTTATTTATTGACTTCTTCGATAATAAGGTATCCCGTATTTGTGCTGAACTCAGTGACATGTGGCCAAAGCGCTTAAATGTACTCCGCCATCCTTGTGATTTGTTGTCATCATTCCATGAAATTGGTGTACGTGACGTTGAGTTTCTCATTACCAGCAAGAAGGCTTCTTCGTCTGTGTTTGATTTTATACCTACTTCATTTATTAAGCTTGACCTCGTCTTGCACAAAGTTTCTCCAATATTTACGAAAATTATCAACCTGTCTTTAAAAGAGGGTAAATTTCCGAGTGACCTCAAGGATTCACTATTAAAACCTTTGCTTAAAAAACCCGACCTTTCGCCTTTCGAGTTTGGCAATTTTTGGCCCAATCGCTAATCTATCGTTTTTATCAAAGTTACTGGAAACCGTAGTTGCCAACCAGATAATACAATTCATTGACAATAATGGTATACGGCCAAAGTTTCAATCGGCTTACCGCAAGTGTTTCTCAACAGAAACTGCACTCTGTCGCGTCACCAGTGATATTCGTATGGCTATTGATGGGGGCTATTACTGCATCTTGATTTTGCTGGATCAATCTGCTGCCTTCGACACGATTGACCACTCACTTCTGATCGAGGTTCTTCGCTCTATTGGTTTTTGTGGTGTTGCAATCAAGTGGCTTCAAAGCTACTTATCTGAGCGAACGCAACATGTTCACGTAAATGGAGAATTTTCAAAGAGGCTGCCTATGACACATGGTGTTCCACAGGGATCTGTGCTTGGGCCTACACTGTTTACCCTTTATAATATGTTCATTGCTGACATTTGCTCAGACAACAACATTAATCATCACCTATACGCAGATGACACGCAAATATATTACTGTTTTTCGCTAAACAAATATGCTGAATTTGCTAATCAGGCTGAACTATTACTTGACTAATTATGGCAAGCAATGGGTAATATGCTTCTCAAGCTAAATGGTGGCAAGACGGAATTCATCGTTTTTGGTACACCACACCAACTCAGAAAGTTGGCAGCTAGCAAGGTTTCTCCCTCTTTAACATTTGCTGGCCATTCCGTACACTCTAAGAACAAAGTCATAGATCTTGGATGTTCACTTGACCAATCGCTCACCATGAAGTCGCAT
>CABFPE010000201.1:485330-499548 GCA_900660155.1 Hofstenia miamia | reverse complement strand
TATATATATAAGTGATGTAGCCAAGGGGCAACATGGGTAACTAAGCTATTTCTGATATGATAAGATATGCAAAGTTTTTAATTTAGCAAATTCATTAAGTATAATATAAGTTTAATTAACAGCTCTGTTTCATGAATTTTATTTCCTAAAAATACTCTAAGAACTTTTCAAGAAGAAAATTTAAAATTTCTTAAAAGATTTTCACTCCTTTCTCTTTTTGTGGTTTGCCACAAATACGACAACATTAATACAAAAACTTGCCATTTTGAAGCTTGTCCACTTACACAAACCTTTCTAAAATTCGATTCCCAAAAATCAAAGTCTGCATTTAGTATAATTGCAGAAATGAAAGAAAGATTATTTGTATATAACCAGAATATACTTTATATGGCGTTTTAGTAATGTATTCTTATGCTAAGTTCTGTTTGTTTGTTTTCAGTTCTGATTGTATACTGAAGTCGGCCTAAAGAAATTTTATAAATCAACAAATATTTTGACACACCCTCTAGGTTTTATTGGCATTCTCTACGAAACTCACACCAAAAAAAACATCAACATTTAATATATTTCTGATTTATTTCAAATAAGATGTTACCAATTTTGATAAAAAACCCAAAAACAAAAATTATCAACAACAACAACAACAACAACAACATCAACATCAACAACAACAACAACAACAACAACAACAACAACAACAACAACAACAACAACAACAACAACAACAACAACTTATATTTAAGTTCTCATCTACATAAACATGTATCAATAGCAGAATCTCCAATTTTTAAGTGTCAATCATTACAAAAAAATGAATTTGCAATTTCACTAATGTCAGTTTCTTCGGATACTTCACTTTCTATTCTTTGTGTCACAGGATATTAAATCGGGATTGCCTTATTGTAATTCTAAGGCAAATATTTAAACACCATAGTACACTGCAAACGCAACTGAAAATGGGAAATATTTTACATACTTGAGGAATTAGAAAATCAACTTTATTTTCAAAATTTTCTAAAAATTAGTTTTAATTTCTAATAAAACTTTTGAAAATTTTGTTCTTTTTCTCTAATCAAATTAAAATAAAGTTTTGGAAAGGAGGGTATATAACGAATATATGTAATTTATCCGCAATGAACCGAACTTAAAAACATTTAGAAAGCTACTTAAAGAAAATTTACTTGCAAATCAATTCAATTATGGGCACTCAAAAGCCCAAAATGTTTGGCGAAATTATTAAATAAATACCATATAATTTTTTCTGTTTTTGTTTTCTTTTTGTTGTTACTTTTTTTTATTTAATTTTTTATTCTTATGTATATGTCGTAGCTTTGTTTATTTTATTGTGCAATTCTGTATGTATATCATTTTGTAAATATGTTTGCATATACATATTGTAAATATTGTATATATTCATTTTTGCAGAATGTATATATAGTTTTCTTGAATCTCGCAAATCCATCAATTACTTGACATAAGTCAATCTTTCACTCTTCCAATGATGTATTCTCTAGGCTAGGAACTCCAGAAAAATTAAGAAATATGTTTTAGAATTTGCTGAGGTAATTTTCTGATACATTTCTCTTAGCCCTTCTACTTCACCCACATGAATTTTAGTAAAAATTATATATTTCAGAAGAAAACACTAAGTTGCTTAAATTTTATCAATAGAAGTTGGAGGTCTAATAAGGTTAAATTGCAAATGTAAATGAAGCGCAAATGTATCAAAAATTTTCAAATATATATTACCTTTACACTTAAAATTTTGCTTTTTATCGAATTCTTGTTGGTAGTCTTGAACAAATAGTAAATTTATTTCTAATTTTTAGAATACTGTATATTCAAGTATAGCTTTTGAAATAAGTTGAGCAACAACTTCTATACTTTTTAATTTAAATTTTGCATATCAATTTCTATTATTTTTGCTTTAATTGATATCAATTTCAAATTGGATTTAGTAAACAATATTTTAAGGTGTTGATTTATTAATAATTTTATATGTGTTCTTTTTAATTTCTTTATTGTACATAGTGTAGTTTGTAGTTTTGTAAATATGTTTATATTTGTAAATATGTTCCTTGCATATAACTTCTATTGCATATTACAAACTGCAAAATAAACTATTGCTAGACTAAAAAAATTAATTAACCTTATTTAGCGGATAAAATTATATACTCATAACTCTAAACTAATAACAATATCAAAATATTTTATAAGACAAAAGAATAAAAAATTTCTCCTTCTCTTTTATTAATTCCAATTATGTGATGACTTTACACACTTTACAAGTAAATCTTGAAAGCATGTCTACAGAAAAGAGACAGTGGGAGCAGCCGCGTATCGAGAATTTCTAAAAGGGGGAGCAATTCTTATCTGAGACATATAGGCCTAGGTAGTTTTTTCACCCTCTTAACATAATGGCGTGCTCGCCTGTGCATATATAATAAATAAACCTTTTTGCGCTTTATGTCAAACAAAAAGACTTCATCAATATATCGATCAGATCGTATGAGAATGATTTGAAATTGGCTTGCCCCGAAGGGGTGGCAGGCACAAAGGCCTCCCCCTAAATACGCTCCTACGCTCTTGAGTGGGAATCAGTGATGTCGACCACCAAAAAAATTGGAAGTGACCAATTGTATTTACCTTAAACTCAATAATCGTTTAATAACTTTGAATTCAATAACAAGATTATAGATGTAACAAAATCAATTTATTAAATATCAACAGAAATTAAGTTAAATTTCGTATTCATTTTACATGATATTGTAGAAGCTTTACCCTGAATTGGTCTAATCATACATTACATGCACATTCAAAAATTTTGACAACTTCTAAAAGATGGGGGGGGGCTCCCAGACCAAAATATCTTAACCATCACCTACCAATTCAATAAAGATATTGACCTCCAAATTTTCAATGTATAAGCCCTTAGATATATTTTGCCAAAGCATGAAAGCCTTTTCTTTTGTGTTCTAAAATTTTATTAAACTTCACTTCTAGATCTCTTTATTTTTTGAATGAAAGTGGAAATATTTTTGATGCATGCTTAAGACTTATTTAATAGTAAGCATTCGCTTGAATATCTACTGCATTTAAATAATACGTCTGGAAGCATCATCCATCGTGTGCGTCTACAACTTTTATTGCCGCGGCGAGCTACAATTTGTATGACTAAGGCTAAACAGCTAAGGATAAAATAATCGAGTTCCCATGATTCTCTATTTTGAGAGTTACCTACTTCGCTATAGAATAACTTAAAAAGAGAAGACTGAATATTTTACTAACATTTTTGCATATTTGAAAATTTATAGGTAAATTTAAATTTAAACTATGCATAAAGTAAATATCCTATAATTCAATGCGTTCATAAATATCTAAACTTGTGACAAAAAACTTGATTTAATAAAATATATTGGACTTAGACACTCGAAGAGACATATTCCAAGTCTTCTTTTGAATATTTCAAATACTGAGAATTGATGTTGTGTGGCTGGGGTTCTAGCATCTACCATATTTTAGGGTATTGAAATAGGAAACCATAGCAGAGTTAGTTTCTTTTGAAAAAACAGATAGCAATATATATATATATATATATATATATATATATATATATATATATATATATATATAGAAATTTTTTCATATATTTGCAAGCTATACAAAATCTAATCATAGTTTGCAAAAATTCCAATGATTTTGAAGGTTTTTCACAAAATTAATGTTAGACATTTATAGAGACAAAAGACAGTCATTTTAAAATATACTTTAAAATTATGAAAACTATTTAAGGCCCATATTGCATTTGTGTAATTCGATGCAGTGTTTCATAAAAACCTAGATCTGGATTTATTTAGATTAGCTCTTTTGGTTCCACTTATTGCTTCCATTGTATAGTGTATAAAAGTGGCCCGTCAACAAGTAAATGTCCCTCTAACTCGAACCCGTAAACCTGAATTCACAACTGATGTTTATATTTAAATAATTATTATAGTTATATATATATATATATATATATATATATGTATATGTATAAAGCATATATATATATATATATATATATTTATATCGGGCGCTCTGTCAAAATACAAACATTTATATTACGCTTTGTCTTTTAGCAGTTTGATATGTTTTACTTGCTATTTTCTATAAATGTCTAATCTTAACATCTTAATTTTAACAAATGAATAATTCTTGGCAACTGTATTGAACTTTGACGTTTTTTATAAGCGGCTGGCCGTGATCCTGGAAGTGCGTTTCTTTCGGTATTTTCAATTTGCAGTTTTTCTGTTAGGTCTACTATATGATCTTTTTTATACTGCATCTTTTCTAAGTATCTTCAATATTTAATTATGTCTAGTTTCTAAAAAATTCAAAAATTTGCATGTTCAGGTCAAGTAGTCTCTGTTTATAATGCCTTAGCTCAGTCAGTTTTATTTCGAATTCCAAAATTTATTCAATTGAATGCGTAATTAATAGAAATATTTGAATCATTTACTTTTTTTTGCAATTATATCGAGTTTTTTAACAAAACAGTGGTCTATAGCATAAAAACTATATTTCAAATTTTTGTGGAGTAGGTTATATGTGATTCTACGTCAAAGGTTGAAAAAGAAGAGTACTGATAACTAAGAGCTATACTGAGCAATTCTTACAACAGGTGTAAAACTAAGAGTTATAGAAACCAGTTATTGATTGGAGAGTATATGATTTACACTGAAGTTGCTATCTCATATAGAGGTTTTACAGGAGTCCTTGTTGTTGCATCACTTTCTAGACTTTGGAAAATGGATCTCGCTTCTATTGTATAATCTTCACTAGCGGATAAGTAAAGAAATGTCTGAGGACTACTAACAGGTGAAAATGAACAAGTCCCTGAACCTATTTTATATATGCATGCTTGAAAAGAATCTGATGCAGATGTATTGGTGATTGTGATAGAAATGCTACTCAGAGTTTGACCAGTTACAGAAATTGTTGGTGGTGCAGGAACTAAATTATTAGCATGCATATATATATATATTTATATATATATATTTATATATATATATATATTTATTTATTTATATATATTTATTTATATATATATATATTTATGTATATAAATGATTCACCTCGCGATTTTTTAATGTTCAAATATGTCAACAGTGGTTGAAAAAATTTAAAAGATAAGTATCTAGTTATAGAAAATTAGAAATCATAAATATTGTAAAATATTTTTGGTAGTTAAGAGTAACTTGCACATTTTTTTAAGTTGAATTAAATTCTAATAAATGATATGGCCGTTATTTCTCATACCAATGAAGTGCAAAATACTGTACTATGCATGTATGTATTTAGTTTCATGAAATTAACAAAAAACCAAAGGTAGAAAGTAAATGGTGGTATTAACCAATATCCAAAGGGAATCAAATAACGCAATAGTTTTGTTCGAATTCAATTCATTAAATGAAGATATAAAAGGATTTTCTTATCGGAGATCAAATGTTGGATAATCATTTGTAAATAGATATTTCCTTTTATAATAATAAATTGTTTTCCTTTATTATAATTTATGCTAATTTTGTTATAGTTCATGTACATAAAATGTATTAAAAAATTTATTTTTCATAACCTTGCTTACAAAAAACAACCTCAGCATATATTGAATACAATCTTCACGTTAAAGATGTTCAACTATGTTAAGCCATAACACCTGTTTAAACAAGCTAATTCGAATATTATTGGGTTGACTAAGATTTAAAACTTTGGACAAGGAAGAGAAAATGGGTCAGAAGACCTTAACAATTGAGTAATCTCTAATATCCAAGAAATACATACAAAGCAAAATCCTGTTTTTTCATTAAGGCTATACAACAATTCAAATACACAATTGATTTCTTCACAGATTTTAAAACCTACTTCTGCCTGGAATCCCAGTAATGTGACTTTACATTAAAACCTTTTTAGTGTCTTTCTGTACATAGTAAATTCATGTAGTAATTTTGTAGAAATACTTTGCCACTTTTGGAATTTATTAAATTGTCAGTTTACGTTCAACAAATCATCACTTGGACAAAAATCCATTATCATATTAATTATTTTAGAAGATATGTATGAGTCAAGCGTTTTTCAAGTGTTCTTGAAGAAAAACTGTGTTGATTAAGATTTGGTTTTTCACAATTTGAGAATAAAACTAACTATTTATGTTGAAACCAATAAAAATATACATTTAAAATGATAATCACTGGCCACTACATATGCAAATTAAATGATTTCTGTAAAATTTGGTAAGAGAGAGCTTAATGCGTGATTAAGTACATTAAAAGTACTTTAAAAATGCCTTCGCACTCTAATTTATCCAGCATATATGCATCAATTTTTCATCAAAGTTGGTTGGATTATGCTTAGCATACTACCAGATAGTGTACTGCGTACATTAATTTCAAAAAATTATTTTGATATCAAAAAACATTTTCTGAGCCTTTAGCACGTGTATATTTACTACGTAGCGCAAATGATAGATAATACTTAGCATGAAATATATATATATATATATATACATTTGTATGTTTGATCAGCATCTTCTGATAATTAAAAATATGAATACTAAAAATTACAATCATATGTTTTAACAACATAAGCAATGAAGCATGTATTTCGGACTGAGTTATCAGCCCAGACATCCCAGTAGTTTCCCACGTCTCTGAATATAACATCGCTTTTTAATAAATTACTTTGATTAATTTCATTATATTAACACACATTATTAAATGCCGGAAAAATAATTTAGCTTGCGTCTAATCATAACTTAACACGAGTTTCGCAAGTGGGAAAAATATCAAGGCGATATTCTAGAAACTGGAAACGGATATTTTTCATACATATGCAAACGGGTTTTATTGGGAAGCAAAGCTGAAATCGGGCCGTGACTTCAAGCTCAACCTGGCCAGTTGTAGGTAGTAATCGGTAAAAGTAGGCCCAGCCAGTCAAATGCAAAACCATTGCAAGAAAGTTTATAGAATTAACAATATAATTGAAAATATCGATATTACCCCCGTCGCACATTGCCGTTAAGTTCAGTTAATTGCTAAGTTAAGGTTCAGATAATCCCATCGCACACTGCCTTTAGGTAACCGTAACTTAAGCCTTAACGGCAGTGTGCGACGGAATTTCTTAAGTTACGGCTAACCGCAACGCGAACCGTAACGTTTTTTCTAGAGCTAAGTTAAGTTTACCTTAACGGCAGTGTGCGACAGTTTCGTTAAGTTAAGGTTTTTTGTTGACTGATTTTGGCAATATTTAGATAGAATTTGTATTGTAATTGAGTAGTGTAAATAACATATGCCCGCGTTTAAAAAAAGAATGCGATTAGAGCAACCAGTGATTTCATTAATTAAAATAACGATGGTTTATTCACACTGCACATGCAAATATTGTTTCAAAACAGGAATTTTTTAGGATAAAATAGTTGGCTTTAACTGTTTTCGATGTTTTTCGAATAGAATGACGTATTTTTATAGTATACATTATGAGATAATCTTTTTTAACAAATGTTGAATATATTCAACATTGTATACTAAATATAACATAATTGTTTATATGATTACATAACTTAAATAAATTATTCAAACATCATCTGTTATATACAAAATAATTTGGATTAAATTAAGTTTGCAAAATTTGAAAAATCAAGCAGTAATAAATAGATAAATTGTCAAGTTAACCAATATTAGAATATCATTTTTTACATCGTGCACTTTATTCATTAATTTTATTATATATATATAATATAATCAAGCATCTGCTTGTCTTCAATTTAATCATACATGTAAAATCTAATTAGCCGCGGAAAGAAGGGTATTCTTATTCTGAAAACAAATGCATTAGGGTTTGCATAATAAAAATACACCTTACAGCATTCTTGCAATCATCTTGTATTTGATAAAATTGGTGCAAATAATCAACTCCTTCTGACTAGACATCATTTAATATAATTATTATTTCTTTAGGTTGGTGAAAATCAATTGAAATGGGAAATTTTTCAAAATTTCTGTATTAATTCATCCCCTCGCTAAAGAGGTTGTTTATTTATATAAATAAGCTTTGAAATCGCAATAGAGTAAGATTGACGTGATCTTGAAATATTTCACATAACAATACAATTATACAATAAAGCATTATACATAAGGGTTTCTTTCCCTAGGCCCCACATTACAATGCCATTAATTGAAGCTGTACATGCAAGACCCATTTTATACAACTCTAAACTGTCATCATTCAAAGACAAGAATAAGACGAGTGCAGTTTGGGACGAAGTGTTTTTTGCAATTATGAGATTGTTTACAAACCTTAACTTAACGGCAGTGTGCGACCCCCTCTTGATAGTCGCACACTGCCGTTAAGGTAAACCTTAACTTAACAAGAACATACACCTCAATTTTAACCGTAACTTAAGAAATACCGTCGCACACTGCCGTTAAGGCTTAAGTTAAGGTTATCGTAACGGCAGTGTGCGACGGGCCTTAAAATAGAATATAATAATTAATATGATGTTGTATATTATCAAACAAGAAAAGGAATATTATAAGCTCCAAGCCCGGGAAGGCTCCCATCGCCTTTCAAAGGAATGAATCATTCTTAAACTTCTTAAATGGACATGAAAAGTCATGTACAAGAAAATATGTAAACCTTGCTGCAAAAATGGGAAAGATTTGAAAATTTTTTAATTTATTTGAATATTATAATGAGAACAACGTTGGTGCGAACAGAATATAATAAATAATATATTGTAGATTGATATCATTTATTCCATAGATCAACATTCAATCCAAAAAGTTTGGAAAATTAGGCTTAGGGGCTCCATTGCTTTACTAAATTTTCCACGTTAAAAGCGATCAACGCCCAGACGCCCTTCAAATTACGCACTTGGCCGATCTCATTAATATAAGCCTTATTAGGGCCCGGCAGTATAACGATACCCAAGCTGATACTGCGGTATTTTGCCAATACCGAGAAGTACCGATACCGCGATATTTTGCCATGAAAATTGATCGGTAGATTATTAAAGATAATGTGTATTGTATGCAAGCCTGCGAGTCAACTTTGGCAATATCATAACTTGAAATGTTTCTGAATGAGGTCTATGACCCAAACAATTTCAAATTTTGAAATAAAAAGAATATGTAAAAATGGAATTTTAGGTAAATAATATCAATTTTATGGGGCTTAAAGCATAGGTGTGAAAAGGTCGGGTCAACCGGCATGACCGGCACCGGTCAGACCGGTGCAGGTCGGTCTGGGTCAGTATTTTATGACCGGCCGGTTTGAACCGGTCTAAAACCGATCAAATAACGACTGAGTGAATGAAAAAGATTTAGCTTCTCTTTATTAAATTTTGATGAAATCGGTAATTTCATCATGTTTAATCGCCAAAATTTCAAAATTCTATGCAACTGGATAAAAATTGAGACTTCCTAGAGGATATTTTTTCAGTAATTGACTTAATTGCCTCACTTGTAAAGGAGTTGGTCGATTTGTATGGGCAGTATTTTTTCAAATAATTTAGTAAAAGGTTGCGTTATTCAGATTGGCCTATAATTTTTAGCACTAAAGGGATCTCCATTTTTATATAAAAGTGTTACATCTGATTTTTTCATTATCTCCGGAAATTCATTTTCAACGATGCATTGATTAAGTGCAAATAATATGTGGTCGCTAAATAGATAAAAAAATTCTTAAATATAAAGAAAGGTAAATGAGTCGAATCTGAAGATTTATTAACGTCTAAATTTCGTACAATAACTTTTAATTCTTCTAAGGTAGAAAACCTAAATTGCAACGTCGACTTACAATTTGATTGACTAAGTTTTGATAGAGGAATTTTATGAAAATTGAAGTTACCTCATTCTTTAAATTTAAACATTTCTAGGTCGATTCTCTTTCTAAAACAGCTCGTAATATTGAATACCCTACTGACATTAAAAAATATAATCCCTTAAAAAGCATTTAATAATCTTCCCTAAGCAAAAATATATTTCTGGTAGATCATTGCTAGAATACAAACTGTATAATGATGACAATACGATAACTCGTTATTAAAGTAGTACTATACTAATTCAATCAAAGTGTGGAGGATTTGTTTTTTTAATTTATGTACTTTTGTGTATATGTGTTGTGACATGCACTCCTAGATTATTATATTGTAATAATCTAGGAGTCCATAGTTGTGTTAATTTATTGATGNATAAAAAAATTCTTAAATATAAAGAAAGGTAAATGAGTCGAATCTGAAGATTTATTAACGTCTAAATTTCGTACAATTACTTTTAATTCTTCTAAGGTAGAAAACCTAAATTGCAACGTCGACTTACAATTTGATTGACCAAGTTTTGAGAGAGGAATTTTATGAAAATTGAAGTTACCTCATTCTTTAAATTTAAACATTTCCAGGTCGATTCTCTTTCCAAAACAGCTCGTAATATTGAATACCCTACTGACATTAAAAAATATAATCCCTTAAAAAGCATTTAAGAATCTTCCCTAAGCAAAAATATATTTCTGGTAGATCATTGCTAGAATACAAACTGTATAATTATGACAATACGATAACTCGTTATTAATGTAGTACTATACGAATTCAATCAAAGCGTGGAAGATTTGGTTTTTTAATTTATGTACTTTTGTGTATATGTGTTGTGACATGCACTCCTAGATTATTATATTGTAATAATCTAGGAGTCCATAGTTGTTTTAATTTATTGATGCTATTCAGATATATATATATATATATATATATATATAGAGCATTTTTCATGTAAATATTTAATTTCACACTAATTTTGACCTTCATAACATCTTGTCCATTGATTTAACAAACTTAATTTAAGCAAATCAGCCAACTCATTGACGCACGTGTCATCGAGATTGCTTAGACATGGCGCACATTTTACATAATTTCTATTCAAACGAAGTTTACACGCATGCTACACCTAAGAGAATACCACGAATGAATATTAATCCTGTAATTAGTTAACTCTCACTTTAAACTATTTGTAATCAATAATTTCAGTACTTTTAGTTATCGAATGGGGGCGCTAGCATGCTTATTATTTTGCTATGAGACTTTCTACATTGTTTAAGTAATCCTTCTTCTACATCATTAGCCCATTAGATAGTTGATGACATCACTGTGTTGATGACGTCATCATTTTATTCTAATAATGATAATTTGTGAAATTTTGGACTGTTTCAACACGCTAAATGTTAAAAAGCTTCTGAATTTGTTTATCTATGGGACTCGTTTTACTAACATCAAATATAAAATGTAGAAGTAAGGAAAAAACATAAACTTTATGTCAACACAAATTTGGCATAATCAAAATTTTGAAAATGTAGTTGACAAAAGTCCGATAGCAGCAGAAAATAATTTTCATTCTATAAAAGAACAGACATATCACGATTTTTAAAAGCTAAGATGCTAAAATTAACCCCCCTGTGGCAAATAGGGTTACTACATCTTACAAATTTCACATAAAATGCCATCTACATCATCTATAAAATGTAACAGCAGAGAACTCAACAGTTTAGTTGTAACATTTAAATGCCCGAAACCGCTACTTACAGCATGAAGCAATTGATAAAGAATTCTTAATGCAAATTAAATCAGCTATTCTATTAAAATTCTTTATGGCAATTAAGCTCTATATGTGTCAATAAATACAGTGCAGCAACAGATATTTGCTTGTGGCGAAATCACCTCAAACGATTCCTTTAAACGCATAGTAAAGAATTAAGTGATGCTACATCAATCAATTGGTTGATTGTTATGAAATTGATGATGTTAATCTCCTACCTCCTTCATTTCAAAGTTTGAAAAAATTCAAAGTATTAATTCACCTGGAAATGACTTTACAACGGTGCTGGTTGAATTACAATACAATTAATGTACAGTAGTACATTTATAGTTTATTATTTTAAAAACATATCAAACCTGGGAAGCTTCAAATAACTCATCCCATGTATCTTGATTGCAATCTAATGGGCCAGAAATTGGAGCATCATCTCGTTTCTTTACATGTATTAAGGTAACATGATCATCTTTGATATTCCGCATGAATTCACAGTACCATTTAAAAGCTTCATCGCTAAAAAGACTCCCATCCACTGCAATGAGAATTTTTCTTCCAGACGACATTTTTTTAGAATGAAGTCTATAATTCAATAGTTACACGCTGGATTTGACAACTATTTTATTCCCCAATATTATCAAAACGCAAAGAATTCCCGCACTATGTGACAAATTGTAAGTGGAGGAAACCAATCACCGTTATATTGCACAAATTTCTAACAATGCTGCCTAAATCACATTACTTCTGACTAATAAATCTTCAATTGACAAGTACATTAATAAAAAGAATAATGGATGTTTCAAAAAATTTTCACTAAGAGGCGCTGCACTCATTAATGCATCGCAATTGGTCGAATATCCATCAATAGTGCGGAGTCAAAACAATTGAAAATAAATTCAGCTAAACATATTTTTCAAAGAATTTTAATATATTCTCCCCTTCTCTGAACATGCCTTATTTGCAAAGAAATTATGAAGTTTGAAATTATTAATTCCTTCGTTTGCACTCCAATGATAAGACGTCATTTTTCTACACATTATCTTGCATCATTATATTTATCACTGGATATTTAATTAATGCTCCAATTCTGAAGTCCCTTTTGATTCAGACAATTTGTCTTGCTTAAATGTCTGCCTCCAGTGTAAAACTACTAAATTGAGTAAAACAGGATAATATTAGAATTCTATTCGTTAAAATAGTGTTTTATTGTGGTATTCATCTGTCAATATGTCAAATGACGGATTCAATTCGATTACAGTAAGGAATATATATTATTAGAGTCTACCTCCACTGTAACCTTTAATACAATTTTGCTAGAAAACACACATATATAATAAGGTGCTAGATACTATGAAAATTTACAATGTGCAGGANTCAATCAATTGGTTGATTGTTATGAAATTGATGATGTTAATCTCCTACCTCCTTCATTTCAAAGTTTGAAAAAATTCAAAGTATTAATTCACCTGGAAATGACTTTACAACGGTGCTGGTTGAATTACAATACAATTAATGTACAGTAGTACATTTATAGTTTATTATTTTAAAAACATATCAAACCTGGGAAGCTTCAAATAACTCATCCCATGTATCTTGATTGCAATCTAATGGGCCAGAAATTGGAGCATCATCTCGTTTCTTTACATGTATTAAGGTAACATGATCATCTTTGATATTCCGCATGAATTCACAGTACCATTTAAAAGCTTCATCGCTAAAAAGACTCCCATCCACTGCAATGAGAATTTTTCTTCCAGACGACATTTTTTTAGAATGAAGTCTATAATTCAATAGTTACACGCTGGATTTGACAACTATTTTATTCCCCAATATTATCAAAACGCAAAGAATTCCCGCACTATGTGACAAATTGTAAGTGGAGGAAACCAATCACCGTTATATTGCACAAATTTCTAACAATGCTGCCTAAATCACATTACTTCTGACTAATAAATCTTCAATTGACAAGTACATTAATAAAAAGAATAATGGATGTTTCAAAAAATTTTCACTAAGAGGCGCTGCACTCATTAATGCATCGCAATTGGTCGAATATCCATCAATAGTGCGGAGTCAAAACAATTGAAAATAAATTCAGCTAAACATATTTTTCAAAGAATTTTAATATATTCTCCCCTTCTCTGAACATGCCTTATTTGCAAAGAAATTATGAAGTTTGAAATTATTAATTCCTTCGTTTGCACTCCAATGATAAGACGTCATTTTTCTACACATTATCTTGCATCATTATATTTATCACTGGATATTTAATTAATGCTCCAATTCTGAAGTCCCTTTTGATTCAGACAATTTGTCTTGCTTAAATGTCTGCCTCCAGTGTAAAACTACTAAATTGAGTAAAACAGGATAATATTAGAATTCTATTCGTTAAAATAGTGTTTTATTGTGGTATTCATCTGTCAATATGTCAAATGACGGATTCAATTCGATTACAGTAAGGAATATATATTATTAGAGTCTACCTCCACTGTAACCTTTAATACAATTTTGCTAGAAAACACACATATATAATAAGGTGCTAGATACTATGAAAATTTACAATGTGCAGGAGTTGAATACAAACCACTATATATATATATATATATATA
>CABFPE010000201.1:429718-440216 GCA_900660155.1 Hofstenia miamia | reverse complement strand
TATATATATTAAATATCTATTGTGTTTGATTAAGTGAATAGTCAAATATATTATATAAATTCCGTAGTATAATTAATATTGTATTAGATTAGCATTACACATGTAACAATATAAAAATGTCCACCTGCACCGCAACCCGCGTGGTTTTTGAAATTCAGTACCCACACTGTACCGCACCTGCCTGGGTAAAACGGCAATCCGCGGTCTCCCGCTGAAGGCAGACACTACAAAAAATAAAAACAAATCAAGTTTTACGGCTGCGAGGACAGTCGCAGAAGATAAAGTAGGAGCAAATGGAAGAGACGGCGAACTTGGAGAAGGGCTCAGCAAAGAGGAAATGCATCAAAGACTTCTTGAAGCTCGGCGGCGAGGAAAAGAAATGAATGGCTTTTGAAGGCTTGAGAGTCAAGATGTAATTAGCAGCAGTTCAAGAATGATTGAAAAACGAGTGAAGGGTGCGATGGGTTTGGGACGACGAATGGAGAAAGTGACAACATCATCAGAGCGAGAACTTAATGAAATAAAAAGGATCAAGATCCAATTCGCGAGTGAGCAAACGATTGAACAGGAGGAGATCGCAGGCATGGAAGTAAAGTGACAGAGGGAAAGTGGAGAATTTGAAAAGAGCGTCGTTGTATAGCAAGGGAGAGATCCATTTAAAGACACGCTTCCGGAAACGTTCTATAGTGTTGAACAGGGAACAAGAAGGCCACAAACAGAGGGAAGCGAAGAAAAAATTGGTGCAAGGAGTGAAGAATTAGCTTTCTGGAGGCGTAAGGACACATGGCCAGATCAATTTAAGTTAGCAGCAAGTTGAAATTCAAGATGGGTATGATGAGGAGAAAAGTTCACAGGAAGAGGAAGATCAGAAGTGGGAGATACAGAAAAGGAAATACCACAAGTCTTGGTTGGGCTAAAATCAAGATGGTTAATAGACGACCAAGTAGACAAAAGCTCCAGGTAGTATTAGAAGCAAAAGAACCACCAAAGTTGAAAATCACAGTGTCATCAACATACAGTAGACACAGAACCTTGAAGAGCACCACTATAGACAAGGGCAGAAAAAGAAATAGACGAGTTGATTTTGACACCATAACGACAATTGGACATGGAAAAGTTCGATGAAGTCAGCATCAAAGACAAATGATCTTAATTTGTCAAGAAGAATAGAATGAGGAAGCCGATCAAATGCTTTAGAAATGTCAAGGAAGATAATGAAACCAGGATTATTACAATCAGAGTGGAAATAGCAGTTTTCAAAATAAAGCGATCAAGTTAGTGATGGTAGAGCGACCCGGAAGGCTAAAATGCTGAGAAGAGGAGATGAGGTACGAATTTTAGAGAGCACGTAGCAAAAGACAAGGCACTCAAAGATGATTGACAGCCGAGAAGGAATAGCTATTAGACGATAAAAAGTGGCTTGAGATGAAGGAAGCTGATTGGATTTTAACAGTGGAGAGATCCAAGATGTTTTCCAGCAAGGCGGAAAACGCTTAGAGGAGTAAATGTAGGAAAAAAGATGCTTTAAGTAGATAGAAAGAGTTGAGAAGGTTTCGTGAATTACTAAGGATGAGACGCCATCAGGATAGCAAGGACCAGACAATTTGCAGGACTTAAGCATGAGGGAATTATCATGGGCGTTGAAGACGATGTCACATAGGCGAATCAGCGGGGAAGTGGCAGGTGCAGAGAGAGAGAGAGAGAGAGAGAGAGAGGATCAGAGAAATTCGAGGCGAAATAAGCATTGAAGGGATCCGAGAGAGTAGAAATATTCTATTTCAAACTGGGGAGGTCAGGTTTGGAATGAAGGAGCGCACGAAAGAANAAGCATGAGGGAATTATCATGGGCGTTGAAGACGATGTCACATAGGCGAATCAGCGGGGAAGTGGCAGGTGCAGAGAAAGAGAGAGAGAGAGAGAGACAGGATCAGAGAAATTCGAGGCGAAATAAGCATTGAAGGGATCAGATTTCTCCAGATCCGAGAGAGTAGAAATATTCTATTTCAAGCTAGGGAGGTCAGGTTTGGAATGAAGGAACGCACGAAAGAATAAGAGTTTTGAAGAGATCCAGATGAGAAGCTGGACAGCAAAGAAATTTTGTCGAGTTCCATGAAGTTGATGATGTCTTCTGTGAGAAAAGAAAGTTTCGAAGAATAGGAAAGACCAGAACAGCGCTTGAAAGATTCGAGTTTATTCAAAGAGTGTATAGTAAGGGATGAGAAATAGAAAGGAAGAGAAATACGCTTTTTCCGACTACGAGGAACAAAGGATGAAATAACTTGGTGGAGGAAGGTGTACCAGTCATCAACAGAGTCATTAAAAATGGGAATGAAGAAGGAAGAGCAGCATTTAGAGATATTGAGGAGTAATAGGAGTAGCAGATGGGGTAATAGAATTGACAGACCGTTTGAGCCGAACAAATGAGTGATCAGACAGTTTAACCGGAATAGGTATCACAGAGGTTTTAAAAATACTATCAGGGTGAGAGCACAAAACCAAGTGAAGGGGGGAAGAGCGGGAAGTAGGAGAAAATACAAGTTGTTCAAGAGAGAAGGAAGCAAAAAGATCCAGAACAGCGGATTCATAGGCGTCATTAGAGTCAAGTGCATTCAAACAAACATTAGGAAGGCTGAAGTGACCACAGCTGAGGAGATGAGGAGGAGTGGGAAATCCAAGTTGACGAAAGAGAGTGATGGACTGATCATGAAAGTATTTAAGCATGGATGAAAAATCAGCAAGAGAATACCAAAAGGACTGTTGGAAGTGCAGAGTTACGAAAAACAACACTTTCGGCAACAGAAGGATCAAGCAAGGTTTCAGCAATGAAAATGAAGTCAACGGGAGTTTGCAAGAAGAATTTTAAAAACTGAGACTACTTTTTAAAGACACAAGACTGTGAGCATTGCCGAGCAAAAATGAGAAACCAGAGTTGGGATGAGGAATAAGTTCCAAGCTAGGAGATGCAGGTAGTCAATCATGACGGCGGTAAAGAAGGCCAAAAGATTTGCTCTCAGCATCAGAGAGACGATAGTATTGGATCAAGAGGCCATTTGACCACTCTTCATGATCTACGAGAACATGATGAGACTCTTTATTACAGGAAATATGGAGGGAGGCGAATGGAGAATCCGTACATGGTGGAAGGGAAAAAACGTCATCAAATTGGAGTGAAGGACAAGGGAGGTGATCAGCAACATTAAAAGTAGATGATGTGAGCTTTACGAGGAGGATGAAGAAGAGAACAGCAGGCAATTGACAGGAAGAGCCAGTACCAAGGATGTGACGAGGGCGCTGATGGTGATGAGTATACGGTGGAACAGACTTTTCAGGTGCAATTGGCAGCACAGGATAGGGAGCAGCAGCAGGAGCAGAACGTGGGGCAGGATGATTGGGCCGATTAGGAATGGATGAGACATCGGAGGTGAGTTTAGCATGAGAGTCTGACAGGGATGACAAAGCAACATTGGAAGGGCTGACGTTGGAAGACTGGCGTGAACAGGACAGCGAGGTGACAGCTTGGCGAAGCAGAGAGATAATAATATCTTTCTTTAAAGCACCAACCACCGAAGCAAATTGGGCATCCGAAAGATTCTGAAGATCAGCAAGCGTTACATTAGCCACAGTCAAAACTGAATAATAAACAGACACCCGCGTCCATCATTGTCTATAATTCTATGAAAATATATCTATAAGAAATGTAATATTCAATTAGGTTTATTAAATATTCATACAGTATTTATTGGAATAACATCGTGAAAAGGGATCAGATTTTTTATCATTAGTCATTATTTATCAATGTCACTTGGAATGAGTTCAAACCGTTTGCTTAGCAATGCTTTGCTTTTGTAAACCACTCTTGCAAATACTAACAAAGAAAAAAATATATTGCCAAAACTAAACGATATCTGCCCAAAAAGATTTCCACAAACTCCAATTAATACATTTTTATGAATTTTTACATTTTATCCCATGGGATAGAAATCCCTATTTCTTATGAGACATCCCATTCTCTTTAAATTTTATAAAGTATTAATGACACAAGTTCGAGCTACACAAAATTTAATATTTTAGAGGAATTTAACTTCGCGAAAAATATAAATGCAAAATTTTCACAATTGTGCATACCATTGTGTAATCTCAACCTTTGAATGACAATTAAACTGAATTTAACAAATATATATATATATATATATATAAATGTCATTGCAAAATAAGAAAATTTTACAAATTTAGTAACTTTTTTTACATAGTTTTATATAATTTGGTTGGGTAATAATATATGAAATGAGAAACAACCATTATTCATCTAAAAAATTTAAAAATTCTATTCTAAAACTTTTTTATAGACTGGGATAAAAAAATTCTGAGAAAATCACATCCAAACAATTTTTTCTAAATGCGACTTAGCTAATCGAGTTTCTTTGTTATTTTCTCCAAGAGTTTTAGAAAGAAGATCATATGCATTGCGCCAATACTCAAATGTTAGTTTAGAATTTCCAAGTTTATAATACATTTCACCAATGTTAGCATGCGCTCGTGCCAAAGTAACTTCAGTTTCTGTATCCAAATTTTGGATTTCATATTGAAAATATTCAATCGCTTTTTCAAAATCGCCTTCTGCTTCATACGTATGAGCTACATTATTCAGACAATCTGCTAAATCAGTTTTCGAAGGTTTGCATTTACACATATCAAGTTCTTCCATGAAATATGTTCGAGAAGTGGCATAGTCTCCCAACTTAAAATGGCAAAGACCAGCTTTGTCTAAGACAGAGAGCATTCTTGGATCTTCCGCGCTTAGCTTCTTATTTTCAGCAAATAATTTTAAATATTTTGCTGCTTTATTGTATTCCTTATAATGATAAAATTCCAAGGATATGGAATGGACTATATCTAAATACTCCTCATCGTCGTCATTTAGCGCAGCAATTGCTTGCTCTAGATACCGAAGTCCATCGCTGACTCGACTAGAGAACTTGCACAAAATGGAGATTGTTTTTGCGATGAGAAAATATGAAAATGTGAATGTACTCTTGTTGTCAAGTATTTGAAGACATTCTTTCAAATAAGTTTCTGCAATTCGAAAGTCCTTACGATTAAGTAGCAAAGCACTAAGTTTCCACTTAAGTTGAAAAATGTCCATATCCGGATTTCCTAACTTGATTGCAATTTCAAGACTTCTTGAATAGCATTCTAAAGCTTCCCTGTCATCATCATTAAATTCCAAACTTTTACCCAATCGTCTATGTATTGCGCAAGAAATTTCACTATTAGCGTGAATTTTGGAATAGTTTTCTAAGGTTTTCCTTAAGTAAAACAGCTGAATTTTTTGATTGAGTTTAATAACTGAGCCCAGCAAAAGAGCCATGTTAGTTTGTAAAACAGAGAGACAATGAATATTGATCTGTTCTCCGGAAATGCATTCATTGTTTGCGTCATCAAAGTACCTCTCGCAAATGTCCCAATTGAAAGTAGAATGCAGTTCAGGCGGAATTTGTTCTGAAACAATTGGAAGGTAGTTCACTATATTACCTTCGAACTGTTCATCTGGATTTTTGATGACGGATTGTTTATCTTCATCATCTAATAAATACATTTAGATTTTATGCATATATATACACTTATATAATTTTTAAAATCTAAGTTGGTTTCTTATAAAACTTTTTCAATTTTAATAAATCAATAACTTATAAAAATAGCATTAATAGATTATTGGTTTTCATTCTTTTACTTATTAAGATGGTTAGCCCCTAATTAGATGGTTTTTCAGTTAAATGCAGAAATTTGGGCATATTTTCACAAGATCCTGTGTAATATACTTAAAAAGGGAAATTTTTGCAATTTTTTTTTAGTTATACTAATTCGCTAATTAGTATGCGTAGCATAATTAATGCTAATTTGCAAATTATTTAAACAGCGATAACTTGAAAATTATAACCCCCATGTTACAAACCAAGGCATCATATGAAAGCTCTTAAAAACCTGCATTGGATGAATTACCTCCTTTAAACCTTCAATGCATAAAAAGAAAAATATTTTCTCACAGAAAGCTTATATGATAAATTATGATATGAGTAATTACTAATTAAGTACATAACTCTGTAATTATAAATTTTCATCAAAATCTATTTTATTCATTCACTAGAGCAACGCTTCCTCTACATGTATGTATAATTTCACATCTCTACACAAAACAGTTTGGGAGATATCACTGCAAAGCAAACTTTGTGACAAGCAGCTGGACAAAGGGATATTTTTCCGTTGCTAAGGACATTTTATTTATATTTTGCTATATTTTAGCCCTTTTATGCATAAATTGTTTTGTTTTTGGAGTGGATTATTAAACTATGATAATCAAAGTATTAGAAAATGCAAATTTCCAAAAAATAAAAAAATTAAAAAAACTATATTTTAATGGGGGTTATGCACCTTAAGGCCTAAAAAATCCAAAACCTCAGCACTAATCCTAATTTTAATCCTTAACACTAACTATGATAAAAGGTATTTTTTCGTTTCTAAAATTTTATAAACTTTGCTCATTGATCCTGTTTGTGCCTGATTCTTGTGAGGTTTCTTATGTCATTTGAGAAAAACATTGATAATGGGTCTGATATTCCAAAACCAAGCCCCACTGAGCCCGTGAACACTGAAACCCAAGTCCGCTCAAACGCAAATCAATAAAAATTTTAAGCCACCTGAGTTCACTTATTAAATCTTTTGTGTAATAATTTTTATTGTATAGGGATGTAGTTAACATAAGTATTTAAGAATGTAATAAATTAAAATTATTTACACAACACCATATAATAATTCAATGGCATTAATACTGTCTGCTCCAACTGCTCTTCTTGCTTAGTGGACTTGAAAAGTACCGTCGTTATTTGAGCTTTAGGGAATATACAGAGTACTTGTCGATAACTGGAAAATATTTTCATTGAAAAAACCAAGGGGATTTTTTGAATTGCATCTGCTTGCTTTCATATAAATGAATTTTGCTTTTAGTGTTCCCTATTTGTCTGTTCGCGGCGTTTTATCATTGGAAGTTTTTAGTATGAGATAATAAAATAAAACGCAAAACGCGTGTTAGAGGCATTATATGTAGTGTAGTTCAAGCCCGCCTTTAGCCTTTGCGAATCGGAGAATTTTAAGATCCTAGCCCCACTGATATAGAATAACAAATTCTTTCTAAACATCTTATTTATTTTATTTCATGGTTCGGGTACAAAGATTTGATTGATTATTAAAAAAATATTGATGTTATTCACAGCTTCATTTGAAAATGATCCAAAACGTTAAGTAAAACGAATGAATTACTGCTTCTATGTAAAAATAGGTGTGATCTTAATATATTACGAGCGAGTCCAATCTCTAATATATATATATATATATATATATATATATATATACATTATGGTCCTGCGAAGACTCGAACTAGACTTGAAGCTCAAAAACTAAGCTCGCCATTTCGAGTACTCAAACAAACTCGATATTAGCTTTAATGACATCTATTTGTCTTCCATTTTCGCCTGCAATGTGGAAGAACCCATCGACCGTTCACTCAATCTCAAATTGTAAGGCATCAGGCTTGGCTTCTCTATTTAGTTTATCATGCTGTACACTGCTATAGGATTTGTCAACATGTAGCACAGTTATATATACCCATAACTTACTAGCCTAACTAAAATTGTTTACATGTTATTTTTAAATGTAGTGTACCTTTTATTTCTGAGTTGTTACTCTCTGATGACAGGTACTGTTGTTGAAGTAAATTGTCGATATTTTCATTTAGAGTATCCCAGTCATGATCAAAATTGATGAGCGCTTGGGACGAAGGCGCTCGATTTTCACCAAATACCAAATCTAGCAACACCTTCTCAGCATGACTGGAAACCTTCAGCAGCCATTCAAGGAAAGCATTTCGTATTAATCGATTAACTTCTGGAAACCCCCCTTCAATGTCTTCTACAGCAGTGAATAGTAGAACACGTTGCTTCTCATGTGTAGTGCTGGATTCTTCAAATTTAATGTCTGACAACATTTCAACTACATGTGAAAACTGATGCAGAACTTCTTGTCTTTGCTTTAGTTCCTCGTAATTTGGAAGACCAAATTCCACTTTGATATTTTTGCGGAGAGAACTTAGCAATATCCACAGACATCGTGTGCTCTGGACGAAAGTGGATGACCTCCATGTGTGTAGAATGGCAATCGTACATTTTATTCCACTAAGGAGATCATTGGTTTCTTCATTTAATTCACTAATAGTATTGGTTGAAAAGGGTTCGTGCAAATCTTTACAAAATAGGTCAATGTAAAAAAAACATGTTTGGTCCCGATGATTTATTTGGTAATTCACTAAGATTTCAATAATATCATTAAGTGGGGTTGTCCATGAAAACGTAACACTAATGTTAGCTTCGCCGTACAAATCGTCTGAACGACCACTTAAACCGTTTTTTGATGTTATGTATGAAGTCTTATCTTCAATTGTATCAGGCTTCACTACGAGCGCAAATACAGCAACGGTCGACAACTCTTCTGCTTTGTCAAGTAAAGCGAGTTTTTCATTTCGAAAGATCAGTAAAAATTGAGTTGAAACACCTCTCACCATGCTATTTGAGGCTTTTGGCAACATTCGTCATGATAACGATTCGGCATTTAAGTTTAACTACTATTCTAAATTACTTAAACGAATTTAGTAATCACTGAACGCAGCTTAAATGTATTTGTCATGTCTATTCTAACGATTTCTGCCAAAACAGGTGTCCATAGCATTTTATTAATCCGTACTACTGCTTATATTATATTTACATCGACATGTCGCAATCAATAACTTTCCATTTATTAGAGACTCTAATACAATGTGTAGCTAGACGTCTGTTTAATTTAATCATATAATTTTTAAACGGTAATAATTAATTCAGAAAATTTTGGTGCCAGTTACAAACATGCTATTTCAAATAATATAGAGAATATTGTTATGACTTTTCTCTAAGAAGCAGTGATTCTTTTAGGCCATTTTAGGGGGGGGGAATGTTCTCCTCCTAGAAAATGATTCTTCTCATTATAGGGTAAAAGGAGAGTATGAGATCATAGGTAATACCCTGGTTTTGGTAATGGATGGTAAACATTCAATCAACAAGTCCATATTCTCCGAGAAAACTCACCAGATTTACCAAGGATGTGGTAGAGGTATACTGCAAACATGTTTTTAGTAATAGTAGGAGGTTGGATAACTATTGTTTAGGTCAATAGACATTGTGCATATTGTAGAGTGCGTAATTTGACTCCAATCAATAATGTGCGTAGGTAATATGAAACCACAACTTTCATTTGTCCTTCTTTCTGTAATTTTAAAATTAAAAATGTCATTTTCTTCAGTACCGAGCTGTTAAAAGTGGGGACAAATGTATTGAAATCATAATAATACACATTGGATATTACTTAAATGTGACAATAATTTTTATCTGATCATAATTATTTAATTTTTGGTTAAAATTTAAACTGATTTTTAGCTTCGTTAAAACCCAAATATTTTAGAAAATGCAATTCTTTACAGATATTTGTAGTTCCAAAAAATATATTTTATTCAGCAACTCTCTGAGATTTAGGTTAACAATTAAGCAATCTCGTCCTACCTACATAGGCAGTTAATAAGCAACCATCTAGCTCTGACGCCCAGGGATCGGAACCAATTAATTGGAGGCCAATTAATTGCAATTAATGGAGAGCAATTAATTGATTGCAGGTCTAGACCAATTTCAATTATATATATATATATATATAACGTGGTTTCACCGTGCACTGTGTAATGCATACTCGTTAGTTGGCGCATTGTTTGTTTTGGGTTCAAAAAGCGAAAGACTGTGTCACTAAATTCTGACTATGCTGATTATATATTCATATGTTCTTCGTCTAACTCTATCAGCTCAGCGGGTTTTTGTTTTACTGAGTTAAGACAGAGAATTCTACCAATGAATTTGAAGAATCAGCTTTTTTAAAGTTAATTCCTTTTTGTGGGATAAATCCACTTTGCAGAAGATGTTGATCAAGAAACTTTAGTTTAGTCATGTCGTGTTAGTAGTAAAGAAAAGCAGGGTAGTATATATGTAGGTTTCTAACAATAATCAGTTTTCAATACCTTTTTACTCTTTTCTATTGATTTTGATAAGAAAAAAGGTGTTTTTTAGAAATTCAGGCTTTTACGGCCAGGGGTAAGAAAAACTGCGGTCATACCCGTATTCAGTTATGCCCCTTTTTAAACTATGTACCAATAGGTTTTTGAGCAATTTTTTACATTTTTTTATAAAATCAGTTTTTAACCTTGGAATTTTAAATTTAAAACTAGTGTATATTAGGCTATAAAATATAATGTTTATTACCATTTCTATTCTCTAAATACAATTGATACATTAATACCCATCACCTCAAAACGTGAAGAATAATTGTTTATTTATTTTCATAGTATGATGCAATAATAGCAATATTTTGCTTAAAA
>CABFPE010000201.1:413761-424440 GCA_900660155.1 Hofstenia miamia | reverse complement strand
ATCAGCTACATCACGAGGAAAGCCTCTGATAACATCACAAGCCTTAGAACTCTAAAAAGCACCATCGTAAGCATTCTGGACTATTGCTCACCAGTCTTCACTGTGCTACCTAATTATCTTAACGCTAGATTGCAAAGAATCTGTGACAGAGCACAGCGCATCATGACTGGTCACGCTGGTGGAGCTGTGATCATAGACTCGCGACGTATCCACCTCGGCGCTCGTCTTTTCAAAGCAGCGGTTTCTCATCCCAGCCATGCTTTACATAGTATCCTTCCGGACACATTGCCCTATACCGGGAAATTTAATAATATTTAATAAATAATTTTAAATTGCAGAACAGGAAGAAGCAGTTTGGGCAAACTGATTGAAGGAACATGTAGATAAATGAGCTGAGGTAATGGAAAAGTGCATTTGTATGTATAAAATATGTGTAACTTTTAAAAATTAACAAAAAATCAATTATTACGAAAAAACACATAAAATTCAGTTAAATATCGAAACCCGTAATATGGAATATTCTATTCCTGTTAAAATCAAATCAATTAATTCCTCCCTGAAAAGTTCTTTCATATAGTCATTATTCCTGCCTCACAAATACCCACAAGTCAAAATTTCAAACCCACTCCTACAGCAAGCCTGATAAGACTTCGCCCTTTAATGTATTTTAGCTGATATTTCATTTTTTTTTATTTTAATTTATAAAATTACTCTAGACCTCGTTCTTAATATTCTAATGAAAACAATAATCTTAGAGTGTGATCTCTTTCACAGATAATATTTATAATGAAATATTTCTACTGAATATTCTTGCAGATAATGTCTACATAAGGAAATACACTAATCTGTAAATGCTATATTTATTTTGGCATCTAATAACAACTCTTGTTTCCTCTTAGTTGTGAAATTGGTAGCTTAGAGAGCTTAAAATCAATTTTAGATTCAAGTACAAAATGCTTTTTCTAAAAACACAGTTTTAGTGCACTCGTGATGCGCATTTTGTTGCAAATTTTAAGTATATTTTGTTATTTTTTGCGGACTTTTTATGCGATGTATAACGTTTTGAAAATGCAGAATGAAGTACCAAGTAATTGCAAATTTAGTCACGCGATCTTTGCATTTCAATTTTCTAGAATATTATTTGTACAAAATTAGAAAAATTTAATAAGAACTTTCATAAATTTTTCAAAGTGAATGAATATTTTTTGCAGAACTTTTGCAATGCAAGGCTTTGAGAGCATTTGTTTTAAAGGATATCGGCGAAAGCTCAAAATCATAATGAGCTTGCCTTTATCTATTTAAACTGGGACTCAAGGTATTCATATACAGGATTGACATGCGACAATAATCAATTCATAACTTAATAAACTAGAAACTGTTATTCAGTAAGCAAATAAGATACGATACATGGCGTATGTAGAGAAAAAAGACGTAATCAATTTACGTCTGTATGCTCCAGACATTAAAGATGGGCTCTAAACAAATTAGCACTTATTGCGTTTTTCAGTTAAATTTTTAGCTATTTTAGTACTGTTTTGTGCAGTTTCTAAGTTAAGCCTTCGTTTAACTAAATGTATAAGTTCATAATAATGACCGTTCCCACTAATGGGCGATGAACAAAATAAAATATACGAGATGTATAGAATGATAACGTTTGGTAAATTCTAATATTAGAAGCATATCTTAACATATAATAATGTGGAATTTATTATTGGCATTTTCCTTTATTCAAATTTAATTTAATTTTAAGGCTCTTTTGAATTGAATTGAAAAATAAATTCAATTTGAAAATGAAAAACAGAAAAATCAGGTGGAATTTTTTTCGTAAACTTAATTAGTATTAAGCAGAAATCGCATTGGTATTTCAGTTGTTATTCACACAAAATGCAATTAAAAAATTTAATTTCTTAAGTTCTTTTGATGGCATTTATTAATCAAGTTGAACACTTTTTGAAGACTACTTATAGGGAAAATATTTTCAGCTTTCATCTGATTTTTTATGAAAATATTAGAAAAGATAAATATTTGCAATGGAAAGAGATATTTACAAAGCACATGAACAGAACTTAAGAACAATAGAAAATTGAAAATCATGGAAGACAACTGCAAATAACTTAAATGATATGCATTAGATAGTGACATCGGGTACTCGATAAACCCGACCCGATGTCGGGTGTCGGTCAGGTCGGGTATCCAATATTCGGTTTGGAATCTTGTACAAAGATTAGATTGATTATTAAAAACTTTCTGATCTAAATCACCACTTGATTTGAGAAAGATCCAAGACCTTAAATAATACAAATAAATTGCTGCTCCCCATAAGAAAATGATTAATGTTAATGGTCATTTGATTGGACGGATATCCATAAACTCAAATCAAATTCAAAGTTTCGGGTCGGGTTCTGGTATTATAATTTCGCGTCAGACCAGGCTCAGGTAGTAAATATTCCAATCAGGTCGGGTTTTGGTCCATATTTACCTGACATTGTCACTCTCTAATATGCCTGTGTTACCCTTGTAGTTGAATTGAAGAGTCGCTTTTAAAAAACATCTTGAGTCCAAGCAATTACTTCCCCACTTAAACGCTTCCTTCAGAAGGATTGTTACTATTTGTTCTTTGAAGGACTTGAAATTGTCAATGCATCAAGATTCTTTATGAAGGCTATTCCAATTACGCTTTGCCTCATTAATAGAGACATATTTCATTACCCTTTTGTGAAATTTAATGAAGCTGTATTTGTTATGTCTAAAGTTTTTCTTATAATAGCATTCGAAAAGGTCGACAGGCTATACGAAAATATCCTTGTAGCTTTTTAAAGGAAATCTTCATCAGTATAGGCATTTTAGGTAATCTGCTACTGCAGTAGATGAATTTTGTTAGATATAAATTTGCTTCAATTGAACAATTTCTACATTTTGATAAAATTGAACCTTTCGGATCTATTTGAACTGAGTATTAAGTTTCTTCAGTAAGTTGCTATAATTATAATAAGTTTTTTTTAAATCAGTGATAGTTTATTCAGAAAATGATTAATCACATTTAAATTACGATAGAGATATTTAAAACCCGAAAGGGGAGTGCGAAATGTCTCGTATTTCATTTAAGTTTAAATTCTGCAGTTTTGCGAATCCCTCTAAGAGCTTCGGGGTTTATCTGGAGAAAGCGAAATATTGGAGGTTTATTTTTCATTCATGGTTTTACTAGCCGAATATTGAGGATCCTTAGAAGCGGATTTCTCATTAAAAAATATTTTATATTTTCACGAAAGTTACTTCTGACAAAGACATAATTTCTAGTAAAAATCTTCATCAGCTGGGGAGGCCGGGGTTGGTTGTGAAAGTGTTGATTTTTTTGAAGTAAAATATTGGTCATGTATAAGATGAAAAAATTTAAAAATTTTTAATTAAGCTCTGGTTCTTGTAAATGAGCCTAAAACTTCTAATGGCATTGCAACCTGTCCGAAAATTTTGATGCTGATTGGAGCAGGTTATCTTTTTTTGTAATCAGGGTCTAAGATATTAATTGAAATTGTAATTTAAATCAAAGCAATCAAAAATAGAATACTAGTTGATACGAGGATAAACATGAGCAAAGTTTGGTTGACCAGCGTACTCTTTATGTTCGCAAATTTAATAAGAGCATGTCCGATTTCCCGGGAGTAAAACATTCTGAAACAGTTAGAGAAAATAGAAAATTAAGGGTTTAATATAATATAATAGTATATAATTACAAACAAACTATCTTTAATTTCAACTTTTCCCGGCCTCCCTTACATGTAAACACACTTATATATATATATATATATATATTCAAGGATTTATAAATGTCCTAATGCTTAGACACAATTTTTCGAAAATTTGGAAAAAATTCTTTGTAACTGAAAAAATCACCTGAGGCAGTCGATTGATAGTATTATTAAAATAATTAAATAATTGGAGGGAGAGCATTAAAAGAAAAGGTTTGATAATGTCTTTATATCAATGATCATGTTTTGTTTACATGAGGTGTAAATTTAAATTCTAATTTACTATCGAGTTCGCTTCCTAGACATTTAAAACGTGCTATTAGAATTAAGTTAGACAAATCAACACTTTTTCTAAAATGTTTAAAAATTATAAGTCATTTTTTTGTAATGTATATTAGATCGTTTCTATTAACTTTAAACCGCCTGGAAATTTGTAAATTTTTTATGATTTCTTAGTGCCCATCCCTTGTGAACAAATGAATATATCAAATTAAAAGGACAACAGGCTGTCTGAGGTTGAGGCAGTCATAAAACCTTCAAGAAGTAATTTTCGATATATAAACTTTCCAATTCGAAGTGCTTACTTCAAGAAAGAATAAAAATATCGTCATCATATTGCATAACACTGCACAAAAAATACTAAAAAACATGGAGAAAAATAGTATCGTATTTTGCAAACCCACAATGTCGCTTGGACCGCATATATGTGCCACTCACAAATTTATTTATCGAAAATATTTTTGCTCGAAAATGCTTGGCATTAACACTGATTGAGTCTGACATGTACATTGAATTTCTAGAAATATGTCAGTCTATAGCGTGACCACCATTAGTGATATAACGACTTTTGGGCATAGCATTCAACAAAAATGTAACATATGTAGGCTTGGTCAAGTTCTGAGACCAGTTGGTTTTCCCTTTCAAATATATAATTATATCCATAAATCTTTGCAGAATCAAAGTTTCTGCTTCATCATTAGCGAACGGTCCTCTATGGGATTTTTTCTCTGAACTACAATGAGGTCATAAAAGTTCAGCAATTTTGTGCTCCACACACCAAACTCTGATGTGTGTGACACTGCTTTGATCCTATTGATAGATGGATTAAATTCGCACATTCATAGTTACTGAAACTGTCTTAATATTTTAGTAAGGGTAATAACACAATAATTTAATCGATACGGCCTCTTTTTTCCAGGGTTTGTCTAAAGGTCTTTACGGATTTCCATTTTCAACACATATTGTGGTTAATTATGCAAAAGAAAATTGGCATTGCTTCGATGTTCAATACCAAGTTTTTACAGGGTTGATTTTTTTAGATTTATAGAATTTTTACATCTATTATCAATTTTGGGGTTATTTTATTGAAATAACAAAATTTTCTTGAAACAGAAGATATTCAAGTTTCACTCTATAGTTGCCACTATTTTTCCATCTTTTGATTGGAATTTGTGGCTTGGAAGGCATCAATCTTTTTTGTAAATTCAATAGATTTAATTGATGTAATAAAAACTTGACTTACAATTACAATAGAATTCATTAATTTTTGGGATAGTAGTTAGTACCGTCGAAGTTAAGCACATACAGTGTAAGACGTTGTTCTTTTACAAATCTTTCAAAATTCTATGAATGCTTTGTACAGTTTTCAAAAAAGATATTATCAGGAAAATTGATTAGTAGAAAAAAACTACAGAATAAGTATTTTCTAGAGAACAAATTTCAACATAAAATTTAATGCTATAAAACATCTTTTTGTGAATTATTTTATTACAGTGAAAAAGTAATGGTTGGATCGGGCAATTGTTTGTTATATGAAAATGATCCTTATAAGGGAAGCTACAGTAATTTATGATATCAATTGTCAACAACTTATATTTTATACTAATAGGGTTTGGAAGTAATTGGATTCGACATACGATGGCCCATAAGCAAGTTCTTATCCAAGAATTTTTATTGGGAGAGGTGGTACCATATACAAAATCTGAATTTACAAGAGTATTACTCATACTGCTATTTTTGGAATAAATTCGTTAAGAAATTTTTTGACTATAGTAGAAAATTGTTAAAAAGATTCATTTCTTTAAACATTATAATGAGTAACGTTATGGAAGACAAAATATTAGAAATATATTTACTCACATGTAATGGGAGTGGGCTTCGAGTACCTTTAAATATGCCCCACCTATAGATTGAATCACTTTTTTACAATATTCAGTGAATGGGCTTTTGGATTATCGTTCAATCAAACAAAATTAGAAGATAGACCTAGTCAAGATTAATGCAAATTAAGGAACATCGCTTAATCGACATCTCTTACAATTAAATTTACATCAATTCCACCTAATTTTAGGGTGCTGGACTCTTTAAATATCATTATAATTATAGAATACGCATCGAATTTAGTGCACATGTTTTTGGATTCTAATGGAAATTTGGTAAAGTACACTTAACCATGAGTTTTTCGCAACTTAAAGATTATTGAAAAATGTCAGAGGTTTTTTTTATTTAATAGCTTTATTTAACTCTGTATGCACATACATGAATATATACATATATACACAATATTTACAAATGACATATATATATACAAACATGAATTACACAAAGACTAAAATATGCTACAACTATTAATGAAAATTAACTAAAAACAAATAAAAACAAAAAAAACAAAATATTTACAGAACGCTAAAAAGTTAAATATTTTCGCCAAGAGTTTGTTTTAACTGAGTAGCCATATTTATATTGATTTGCTAGCAAGTTCTGCTTTAATAATTTCCTAAACAAATTCAGAGAGGATGCAGTTCTGACATAAGTAGGAAGAGTATTCCACATTTTTGCTGCATTCGTGATGAAGGCACCTTTCCAGTATCTATTATGGATTTTAACACTATTGATGCATTTCTTTGTACGCAGGTTGATTTTGGCATATTTACTTAAAATGCTATTTGGTTGTGCAATTTTACAAAAATCAAGGAACTTGTTAATCAAGTATTTATGCATGTCGTGGTTTACTTAGAAAAACTCAAATTCAGGACCATTTCAGGTTCATTTATATGATCGTTGCCAAAAATACTTCCTCAATATTATTCGTTTGTTAGACCTATGTTTTGATCACAAAAATTTACTATAAACATTGCTAATAGAAGTTGCAAAAATTTCGAGCTTTTCTATTTTCTGTTGAAGAATGAGGTCTACGATGAACTACTACAAACTGTTCTAAAATTCACGTAAGTCGTGTATCGTTTCCGTTGAAATGTGTCATGTGAAATGCATATGTTCAGTAAAATTATAAAAATGAATTTCTAATAATGAACAAAACTTATTAATTTTTATAACTAATTTTAGTGTGTTTTAGACAACATTGCTTGCAGGAGATAAGTACGTTCTCCAGTATTGCATGAGTGAATTAGCGAAAATTCAACCACAAAGTGTTCTGGACAACTTGGAACTTCAAGTGTATGGCGAAGACCCCATGGGTCATAACCCTCATTTCAGGTCTGGTAAAGGAGCCAATAAAGTGACAATAATCTACAATGGGGAAAAAGAACCTATATTCATTTGGCACAAAAAAAGTTTCTCCAAGAAATTCAACTCAATCCGATTCATATACTTGGTGTACATTTTATATGTCTTATTTCTTTTAGCCATCGCTGGTACAATTTTCCATTTCCTCGGTGATGAGTTTGTAATGCGTTCAGAAATCAGTGGTGTAATGACCGCACGTCTTATTCTTTTAGACGGTCACCATGATCCAATGTATCCACTACATCCTGGTGAAGTATACCATTAAGGCATCATTATGAAAAAACTTTTTTTGTAATTTTTTTGATTTAGTAAAATTATGTAATTTTAAATTCAAGCTAATATAATTATGCACCTTCTCATTTTTCTCTAAACTTGGTATATATTAAATAAATTGTAAATTATTTACTTTGATATTGATGTGATAGTACCATAGATGACACGCGTGTCTAATTTTTAACCGCATTGCACCACACCCGCAGTAAGTCGGTTCGCAATCGCACCACACGTCTGTTAAAAAATTCACACGCACCCGCAACACACCCGCTATTTTCTAAATTTCACCTGTCGATTACCAAACTATTGGTGTGAATGGTTCAAAAAACGGTGTTATTTGAAGTAATTAAGCCGAAAATTATCAATCACCGAAATGAGTTTCTCTTAATTTTGTTTAATTGAGTGATTAATGTCAAATATATTATATTACGTAGATTTCGTTGTATAATAAATATTGTACTAGTTTAGTATTACACATGTAACAGAATATATATGTACACTCGTACAGCAGCCCGCGTGGCATTTGAAATTCAGTACCCGCACTGAACCGCACCCGCGCGGGGTGCGAAGAAAACCGCAACCCGCACCCGTATCCATCTTTGGAAAAGCTGTTTGAAATAATGCGTTATTTTGTAAAAAAACCTCTTTGAAATATTATTTATTGCAAAACTAGGCAGTTTAACAAATACCAGTTTTTGAATTTCCATGCGAAAATATAAATTATTAATTAAAAAATTACTAAATCATAAACAAATATTCTCAGAATAAAATAAATTTTGTAAATGTCGATATTTGTTTTAGCGAGTGTGTCGAATTTGATTCTTTACAATGTTAGATTTTGGCGTAGAAAAATATGACAAAATGAACCTAATTAAGAAAATATAATTCTAAAAATAGATATTTAATGTCCGGTGATGTCTAAAAGTTTTTCGCAAACTGATTAAAAATGCTTGGTGTTTAATAATATTTATTCATATCTATAATTGAATTATTGCGATGCTACAATTTTATTTTTTCTAAAGTGAAAAAAATACAAGCGTGTAGTTTAAAAAAAATGCACAGCGTCAGCAATAATTGCGTGTAGTATTATACGAAGTCACCTGTTGAACACTGATAAATTTATTCAATAAATCAAAATCTTATATCCATTAAGGCGTACCTAAGACAAGGGTATGCCAAAGAAAATATTAACAAAATTTGCTAAAGCTCAAATATTTGTCGATTTTAAACTATAGAATAAGTTGATTTTTTAAATAAATTGCAATTCTATGTGTTTGAAAATTACTTATTATGATGTTAGCAATCATTGATAAGAATAGATGTTTTAATAAACCAATTTAAATTTTATATTTAAGAAATCATTTTAAATATGCAAGCATATAAAAATTTAAACATAGAAATACAAAATGAATTTTCCAGATAATTTTGAAATTTTTTGCTTGCTTTAAATGATTACAATTTAAATCCAAAGAAATTCATTTGCAAAAATTATTTAATTTAATTCTGATGAGAAAAGAAGTATCGAAGACATATTTGGCTAAAAAGGGGTTGCATGTGTCGGTAGTAGTAAATGATTGCCAATCACATTCGTTTCTAGCCTGAAGATGCTGTGATTTAAAATCAAGTTTAAGATCGTTTTAATGTTGGCATTGTGGAATTAACTGATGAATTGGAAGTTGCCTCATATATTCCTGTAGAAAACAAAGCTTCTTGATATTGATTTTAACATGCGCTTTTTTGAAACTCATTTGTACTTATGTGTTCATTATTTGATGTTTGTTATTAAACGTTGATTAATAAATAACCTGTATCAGTTTAAAAAAAAAATAAAATGTTGGATAGCCGCTTAATGATATCAAATGGAAGCCTTATAATACCAAAGAGAGCACAAGCTTAGAAGCTTTTGCAAACTCTGACGGCACCACAGTTCTATGGATTGCATATCAAAAGGAACACACCCAAACACTACGAATAGAACAAGATCTTCAAGTGAACAATGCCTCCTCTATTATTTTGTCTAGATATTTATTATGCTACGTAAATGCATATAATGATTTTTTGGAAGCAAAGAAAGGGAATTTTTCACAAATATCTTCAAATTTGATCGATTTTAAAAAAACGTTGTCCTAGTATTTAAAGCAAAATATCAACACCAAACCTAAAAAGAAATCAGTGCCTTACTTGCTAAAATATTTAGCAATATGCACTGGACGGTTTCCATATTTTTATGAAATTTCATTTTTGTAATAAGCAATGCTCCATCACCTTTAGGAGTACAACGATTGGCAAGGGCGGATACAGAGGGGAAGGGGAGGCAAGGGTACCCGGGCCGCCTCTACAATAAGAAAAATTTATTCAAATTGTACAATAAAAATTACAAAAGAAAATTCATTAATACCGTCTAATGGAGTGAATAGGTACAGTTTTTTAAGTTTTTTTTTCAAAGATCTGGTATTTGAAAATGTATTTCATTGAACTTCTACAATATAATCTGTCTTATGGATCCTGAATAATTTAAGAATATTTAGTTTTCAGGAATTGTTTTAAACTTTAAAAGTATTTCAATTCACCCTTTTGGATATCGGTGAATACGAACACAAGTGACTTCTGTGGGATATTTGAATTAAGAGTCAAAGCAAATTTATTGCTTAAATGTATGTAAAGTCTATAAACACGTTACAAAAATATTTACAAAATTATTTAATATGTAATATTAATTAAAGGGCAGTTTTAAAAGTAATTCGACAACGCATTGTGTTTATTCACTGGTCAACAAAATTTAATTTTTAGTCTGTGATTTAAAAGGCACCTACTGTTATTAGGTAATTTTAGGTCACTGATCACGAATATGATAATCATTTTTTTGTCTGAGGTCCCTATTTTTAGTTACAAGTACCCCCTATATTATATAAGCTAATCTAATATATGCTATATAAATAAAAAAAAGTTAAGTGATGCTGATTATTTCACTGTTCTTTAAACTGCAAGCAATAAATTGTACAATACATACATATATATAATATAGACAATAAAATAACTTTGAACATTAAAGTAGCTTAAAGCAAACATATGTAGAGCAGATCATATATATTAAATAAAGTAAGTTAAAATCATGAAACTGCTTGAGAAAAATTT